>VOCP01058817.1:0-31492 GCA_007922195.1 Podocnemis expansa | reverse complement strand
GGGGGGACTGGGCAAGAGTGGAGAACACAGGTGTGAGGCACCAGAGGAGGTGAAGGGGCCAGGACAGGATGGGAAGAGGCAAGGGATGGCTGGAGGGTGGATGAGGAGATGTGAGGTAATCGGGGCTGGGGAGGTTAGGGGCTGGGGAGGGAGGCTGGAGCAGAGGGACACTCTGAGGGAAACGGGGATGTGGGCAGGGGAGGGGAGGCTGGAAGGAAATGTGAAGCTGGAGCCTAACTGCCCACAGCTCAGACTGTCAGGGCATCCTCCAACTCTGCCCTGTATATAAGAAAAGACCCACAGAGAGCCTGTCCCAACTGCCTCACTGCCCCCACAGCAGGAAAAGAGCAGGACATGGGCCCTCAGACTATCCTCATCCCGGCAGGATGCTGCTGCTGCCACTGATGGGGGGGGGGGGAGGAAGAGTGGAAGGTGCGCTACTGCTGATGGGGAGCACCAATACAAGTATAGCTCACCAGGTGCCAGAGACCCCATTTTCCCACCACAGACCAGCCAGTGGAAACTCAAAATCTTAACACCCTTGCATGCCAAGGGCTATAATCTGGCCCTGCTCCCAGCACCTTCAGCAGTAGCATTTGGCTGAAAGTGCTGGCAGGGGGTGGGATGGAGCACTTTTACAGCCTTTACAGCTTTTACAGGCAGTTTTCTTTGAACACTTGCAGAAAGTGGGGGTAGCCTTGGTAGCTGGGGAGCTTTTGTGTGTCATGCATGGCTGGGAACGCTTCCACCTGTGTTACAACCCTCAAAAGGTTGAGTACCCCTGATCCAGATGACCACATACAGAACAGGCACAGTAGGACAACCCTATTTCTGCTACTGGTGTGGGCAGGAGGGGCATATTGCAGTGAGATGGCAAAATGAAGGAAATCCCACAGCAGCGTATCAAAAGCAGCAGACTGTTTGAGGAAAGTTGGACGGTCTGAGAAGAGAGCCACCCATAATATAGCAGGAACAAATTTGACTTTGATGGGTGCTGCAATAGACACTTTTAGAGAATGGACACTGTCCAGCATGCAATGAAAATTCTCATTTCCCTTTTGAGGATTGTCTTCAAGGCACAATTTGTTTCAAGGTTGCTGAGCTTTAAAAAGGAGTCTGTTTTGACTCTGCAACGAACCTTGTTACCAGCTTTGCCCTCATATCTGTGCAAAAAACACCATCACAGGACCTAATCAAACAAGCTACTCTATCCAAGGCTCACTCACCTACTCATCCACCAATGTGATTTATGCCATCATGTCCCCCCCACACACACACCTGATATATTGGACAAACAGGACAGTTGCTGCACAAAAGAATAAATGGACACAAATCTGACATCAGGAATCACAACATTCAAAAACCAGTAGGTGAACACTTCAATCTTCCTGATCACACCATTGATGATTTGCTAACAGCTGTGCTCAAAGAAATGAATAATAAACCAAGGCTTCAAAGAGAAAACTGCAGAATTGGAATTCATATGCAAACTTAGCACTGCTGTTTCAGAACTAAATAAGGACTTCAGATTTTTTTCTCATAACAGGTGACTTGACCTCATCTCCCTCTATATGATGTTCCCCAGTGTTTAAACCTAAACTTCTGCATTGATTTGCTGTAACAGTCTGGCTGATCTTATGACTTACACTTCCTTGCATATATTTTTCTTCCATTCTATAAGTTTCTCATCTTCAAAGCAGCTGACGAAGTGGGATTTTTTCACAAAAGCTCATGCAATAAATAAATTTGTTAGTCTTTAAAAGTACCACAGGGCTCCTTGCTTGTTTTGTTTTGAAAGATACCCCATTCAATAAGATTTTACTAGAAGTAAAACTGATTCTTGGAGAGATTAATTTAGAAATAAACCCAGCTTACTTTGCACCACATTGAAGCCAGTTAGGCCAAACACAATATGACAGATTTAAAAAAAAGTTATATGATCATTACAGGCACCACAGCCTACAATCCTTAAATTCAAAAGATACCAACTGAAGACCATGGCTTGGGCTATACTATTGCACTGGGTTGATGGGAGATACGTATACTACAATATGTAGCTTGTGTATCTTCTGTTGACTTTCTAACACTCCCTTACCATGGTGTTTTTACAGGGCTGTGCTGACAGAAAATGCTCTGTTTGACGCAGCATTGCTCTTTTGGGGGGGGGGGGGGGGTTATGTCTAATGGAGAGCACTTCTGAGATCAATTGAGCGGATGTCCACTGGCCAATCAATCAATCTTGCTGCATCGATCTTGGGAGACCAATGCAACAATTTCAATACAGACAAGCTCAGTGTCTCTCAGATGTTGCTGAACTTTCTCTATATGAATGGTATACACAGTGGATGTCAATGTTTTAACCTCTACCTGCCTTCAGGTCCTACTCCCAAAAAGTACTGTTAATAATGCAAGCAAAAACAAGGTCCCAGGGGTCTGGAAAAATCCCAGAATTGAGGCTCATGAGTAATGAATTTAGCTGTCAGGAGAAACACATTTCCTTTTTGTATCACTGCTGAGAGCTTTAGATGCAAGCTGTTGCAGAGGAGTTATTTCCAAAACAAAGATGGAGAAGAAAAGGTTTATGCAGCTGGGAGGCTGCTTTATGGACTCTTAAAAAGAAAGCAGCATGGGAGAGCTGGCTGTGTGTGAGTATTAGTAAGTAATCTTAGTTTTTGCTCCTTGACATCCAGAAATACTTCTGAACAAGTAAAATACTAAACAAAGGATTCCAAGCAGAATCTCAGCAATGTGAAACATAAAAGCAGTTGACCCAGAAGGCCTTGTTCAGGAATAGCTCCCATTGATTACACCTGGGGGTTGCACTGGAGCACAGTGGATATCAGTTGAGTGTTGACTTGTACCATTTGAAAGTAGTTTGTTGATTGTGCATCACAAGTATCTTCTTTACTTCTTATGGGTATGCAAGGAGCACCTGCAATATCACCAAAACACTAAGTATTACTGACAGTCACCCTGTGGTAGATCAGTACCAACCACTGTTCCCTCTAAGCTGTGCACATGCACACACAGGTCATGAAACCTGCGCACACAACAAAATAAAGTGTGAGCAAAAGAATTCAATAGGGCTAATATTGGTGCTCACAAAGAAATGTTTTTGTGCACACAAAGAAATTGTCTGTGCACACAGTCTATGAGTAATTAGAGGGAACACTGGTACCAACCACCAGAATCTATACAAATAGATCAAGAAGAGTGCATTTGTGGTATAAGAAAAGTGTTTGTTCTTCTCGCATTTTTAAAGACTTATGAAGCCCACAGAGAACAATTGTAATGGACACAATACAAGACCCTGGGTAAAAAAGCTATGTGAGACATTAGTGTCAGACCAATTTTAAGGTATTTGTGAACTCTTCAACTTTAGTGAAGAACCATGTATATAGTTAGAACAATTTCACACTGTAAAGTTCAGGTAAGTCAGAGAAATGACTGTGCATAAACAACACCTTCTAATTCAAAATACATACTCCTTTCTGTCCATCACATTTACCTACTCTCTCACTAAACACATTCTACTTGTTAGCACTGCAAAGCCAGTACAGTGATGAAAACAGCTTGCTGGATTCCATTCTGCTTTGTGCATCAAATTGTGTGCCAATTTCTGACTGCCAAATTTTTGTTACCAGAGTGGATGTACTGCAGAAAGAATACAAGCTCATTTTCAAATCCAGCTTGAGTTTGCAGGGTTGGCAATTAGAAAAACATCTTTTGACTGGTGAACTAAGCAAATAGATCCGAGTTTCATTCAGAGAGAATAAATATGGAACTCACAAAGTTATTTTTTCTGACTATTGTCATGATCTAAACATTGTCTGTTTTGGGGACTTGTAGGAGGCTCAGAAAGTTATTCTTGGAATACTGAGGTTTTTAGGTCATCAGTTAAATTCCAGGCTAGATGTCCTATGTATGCACTGGGTTGGTGAGCTCAGTCTATTTTGTGGGGGCCAGAAAGTATCCCCCTTACAAAAAAAAAAAAATCACTATCAAGACTAGTAGCTTTCTTCACAGAGTCAGCCAATGACTGGTTGGACACAGATACAAAACTCTCCTCCCCGTCCCAAAAGTGGTCCCTCCACGTCAGGGTTGAAGCATGCTGGCAAAAAGAAGAAAGCAGGCTTGCACTGTAAATGCATGTCTTACACCTATCCTATGGATAAACAAAGGAATTCAGCAGCTAGGGCTATCAAGCCTATCTAGGGGCCAGAGTGGATAAAATAGATTTGTATAGGTGTTTCTTTATTAAAATCAGGGTTCTTGTTTAAATTTAAATTAAAATAAATTAAATTGAAATTTAATAGTATCTTACTTTTTCAAATAAACCTATTTAAATTTGGAAATGTGACAACAACATATACTGAGACTTCAACTTACTATAATCTATTAATCATTGAATCATAGATGATTAGGCCTGGAAAGGACCTCAGGAAGTGATCTAGTCCAACCCCTGCTCAAGGGAAGGCCAACCTCTCACAGGATGCACAGCAGGTTATGACCTATATGACTTTCCTGTTCACTTGTATACTGATTGTATGATTTGTTGCCACTTACACCATGCAATGTTTCTCTATGGATGCTTATAACCTAGTCTACATGTTTAGCATGATACGTTTCCTACAACTTCATGCATGTGCACAGACGTGTAACGTTTTCCATTGCTAAAGGGGGAGGGACACACACAGAACTCTCAGCAGCATTGAGCAAGCAAATACCTGGAAAAGGCAGCAAAGACAAACTAATTCAGGTGGCTCAGACAAGACAAAGGAATCACCTCTGCCCAGAAAGGGAGGAGGGGGAGGTGAGAGGAGTTTTGGAACGAAGAAAACACTTGGAAGACTTTGGGGCTTTTAGCTGAGACTCTCCATCTTGTAACAACTTCAAGCAAGATCTGGGCCCTGCCTGGTCACAGGCAGAGACTGGCTGTATGAACTTGAACTATGAGGTCGGTTTAAGTAGAGATATTAGGGTGATATAAATGCTTTACCTTTTATTTTCTTGTGGTCTCTCCTGACTCATTTATATTGTAATTATGGCCAATCGTGGCAGATTCTCACTTAGAATTAGAATCTGATCAATGAACTAGCAGTTTTAGCTAAAGCTGTGTGATCTTTAGAGGGTATGAGTGAAGAGGGTTGGGTACTATCCATTTCTTTGTTAAATGAATGGACTTGAGTATATGGTGATTGGGAGTGGACCCCCATCTCTGTAGACAGTGGCTCTCATAATGGTGTCTGGGGCTGGGGGATTGTCCTCAAGTAGACAGAGGGCATACACCCACTTCTTGGGACCAGCTGCACACCAGAGGCCAGAGTGGACTGACTCAGGAGTGAGTGGTCACTTGGCAAGGTGGGGCAAATTGGGATTCAGGAGTGGGAATTGGGAGGTCACAGCCAGAGCCGTAACTACAGCGGGGGCCAACATGGCTCAATGGAGCATCTCTACTAAAGGGCAGTTTTCGCAGTGCTGGCTCCAAGTGCTGATAATTGCAAGGGGCACATTTCAATCTGAACGTGCCCCCGGGGGAAAAACAGAGCATTATGGCTCTAGTCACAGCAGCATACCGAACTGGATCTAGGGAGCAGCTTGTCACACAACCCCAACTAAGTCACCAGCCAGGGCTTTGTTAAGCTGGACCTTTAAAACCTCAAAGGATGGAGACTCCATAACATGTCTAAGTAAACTATTCCAGTGCTTCACCACCTTACTAGTAAAAAGGTTTTTCTTTGTATCCAACCTCAACCTCCCTCACTTCAACTTGAGACCATTGCTCCTAGTTCTGTCTTCTGCCACCAGTGAGAACAGCCTAGTTCAGGGGTCAGCAACCCAAAAGATTAAGAGGATCCATTTTTTAAAATTCCTTCAATAACCAAGTGGTTTGAGAGCTGTAGTGAGTGTAGTTTACTGGTGGAGGATGGGGAAAGCAGGGCAGGGGTGCCTGCCACAGGGTCCCATGGCAAGAGACTGGGCCCCCTGGTGGTGGTGGGGAGTCTAGAGCCTGGCATTAACAGCCCACAGGGTCTCCCAGCAGCATGGGGGGGGGGGACGGGGACCAGAAACCCCAAAGGAGCAGCCAAAGAGCCACATGTGGCTTTAGAGCTACAGGTTAGACCCCTGGCCTAACTCCTTCCTCCTTGAATCCCTCTTTCAGGTAGTTAAAAGCAGCTATCAAATCTTCCCTCATTCTTCTCTTCTGCAGAAGAAACAAACCCAGTTCTCTCAGCCTAAGTCATGTCCTCTAGTCCCATAGTCATTTTTGTTGTTCTCTGCTGGACTCTTTTCAATTTGTCTACATCATCTCTGTAATGCAGGGGCCAAAACCAGATACAGTAATCACCAGTGCTGAATAGAGGGGAATAACCACTTTCCTTGATTTGCTGCAATACTCTAATGCAGCCCAATATGACATTAGCCTTCTTGGCAATACAGGCACGCTGTTGCCTTATGTCCAGTATCTTATCCACTGTAACCCTCAAGTCCTTATCTGCTGCCTAATTGGTCAGGCCTCATTCCACAGCAGTGCATGGGATTCTTTCATTCTACATTCAGGACTCTGCATTTGTTCTCGCTGAACCTCAGATTTCTTTTGATCCAATCTTCTATCCTATCCCTGCCCTCCAGCATACCTACAATCCCCCCAGCTCTGTGTCATCTGACACCTTACTGAAGGTTCAATCCACCCAATTCTCCAGATCATTAAATGAAGATGTTAAATAAAACCAGCCCCAGCACTGTTCCCTTCATTACTGGCTGTCAAATAGACTTTGAACCATTGATTGCTACCCATTGATGCCATGGTCAATCCAGCTTGCAGTCCATCTTATATTAAATGTATTTATATATATTAAATCATTTAAATTAATTTTAAAAATAATGTTGAGCAGTATCTGTTTACATCAAGGTTCATAGAAAGTGAAATCCTGAACTTGTTAAAGTCCCTGGATAAATATCAGGAATCCAACTGTTACATGCTAAACAGCTTTGACAACAATATCCTCTCCTGCAGATTCAGGAAGAGTATTTTCATTTCAACAAGGTGAGAAAGGATGAGAGCTATGAGAAAAGAGTTTTAAAGAAGATTATCAATGTATGTTTTGCATATAAAACTAATTTATTTATTGTTGCATGTTGGCCCATCCCTCCGTGTCTATCTCAGAGGGCACCCACACCCCTTCACTGCCCTGCATTGGTGGGTATTCAGCAACCCTCCCATGGCAAGCAGACAGTTTATAACCCCAGGATGGATGGGAAGGCAGTCTATGATGTTGCACAGGCAATGATCAGTGAACCATTATAAGGCTGGCATGGAAAAGGGGGAAGCAGGCCTGCCCAACTCCATCCATCTCTGCCACATAGACAGCAGGGTCCCACCCACAATGCACAGACTCAGTTGCCAGTTCTACCAGTGCTGGACTGTCACTCCCTTCCCCTGGGCTACTTCCTGCCCCTTTTCCTAGTGGTACCTGATCAACCAATTCCCACTTGGCCTAATTGGGGTAGTCACCCACAGATAGGTTGCAGAACCTCTTGATGGCATGGGGGGGGGCAGTAGATCTGGTAGCTCATCAGGGCTGTCAGCGTACAGCAGTTTTTTAGGTCACAGCCCTTCTGGTCCTCCTCCCTGTTTTGTGGCTGGCAACTCCTCCAGTCCACTGGCCCCCAACAGGCTCAGCAGCTTCTCAGGGGTGAGCTGTTCTGGTAGTTCCTGTGGGCCCCAGGCCACCAGCAATCCTTGCAGGTTCCCAGCAGTGGGCAGATCTGGCCACTCCTCCTGGTCCCTGTCGATAGGCATCTGCAGGCAGGATAAGGTTCCCAGGCTGTAGGCAACTTGTCCATCAGACACCGTTAGCAGGCCACAGGTGGCTCATCTCTAAGATATTGGTCATAGCCCACAGGTAGCTCCTGAGAGAAGGGAGAGACTTCCTTCCCCTCTGGGAGCTCAGCACAGACTTAGATCCTGGGTTTTGCTGTAATACTTCCTGTTCTGCCCCCTGACTTCCAGGGTGACAGACAGGCAATCTCTGGCTCTCACATTTGGGGTTGCCTCATCACTCCTTGTCTACCTCAGAGGGAAGCCATGCCCCCTAACTACATTTAATAAAAAGGAAAGCACTGTCTATAGTTAGAGAACAGAACAAATTCATTACTTTTAGGTTACCATGTCTGGAAGGCCCTTTTACATATAAATGATGCCTTGATAAACTCTTTAAAAAAACTTCTTACTTATAAGGTGGTTTTGTTGAATTAATAAACTAATTTTAAAAGTGTTTCTATGAATATAATTGAATTTCAATTTCCAAAGAGTTTGACACAAAGTAAAAAAATACATCATCCTCCATTTTCTAATCATAATGTAAAAACTAAAGAATCTGAATAAATGTAAGGTAAGGTATATAGTTATTTAAATAAAAGTGTATAAATATAATGCATTTTCTTGATTACCAGCCCTCTTCCCCCCCCCCCGATAAGTAGGCAATTGTATGTACACTTTTGCAACATGGACCACTTGGAGGGTGCCTTCAGGTGGTGTTACTGGGGAATGCTCAAGTTGTCCCCTCCAGATGGTCTGTGTTCCACCCTCTGTCCACACTGGGCTCTGCTCTCAAGTCCCTTTCTTGGGCCTTAGCCCTCTGGCCAAGCTCTTCAAAGCCACCATTTCTGGGGTTCAGTCCTGCTCACACTGGTCCAGTCCATTAGTAAAAGTCAATGGATCAGCAGCCTGTGCCACTCCTGGCACCCATGCTGCTCCTGGCACAGTAGGGGCGCCAAGAGTGACCTGAGTCTGCCTACTTCTCCAGGCCACAGCCCAGGGAATCTAAGTGCCTCCACTGAGACCTTCCACCTCCCTCCAGTCACTCCTCACCAGTCCATGCTGACTCCCTGGGCCACTTCCCTGCCCCCAGCTGCAAGCAGTCTCTCATCACCGGAGCCCAGGCTGCCATCCACTCCTGGCTCCTTGTCCCTGAACTGCTGCTCCAGCCACAGTCTGGTTTTTTCAGGGTCTCCAGCTTCTGGTCAGCTCTTTCTACTCAGAGCTCTCTAAAGTGCTGGCTCCTACAGCCAGCCTGCTAGGAAGAAGACCTTCTCCCTGCAGCTCCCCATAGCAGACTAGGCAGCTTGCCCTGCTGTTTCCTTCTTATACTGGCAGTCCATCCTCTGATTGGCTATTGGCTCCTGGCAGCTAATTGGCTGCCACACAGAGGCCCTCTTAACCCATGTAACACTGTAGCAGAGCAACTGAACCGCACTGCTACAGCAATATTTAATTTCAAATCAATATTTTAATGGATAACAACCAGTGAGATTCAACCTTTCTTTAGGAAAATAACTAAAAATAATAAATGCAAAACAATATTAAAATCAGTCACTGAAATCAAAGTTTTCTGCTTAGTGATTTAAATTGTTTTGATTCAAATCAATTTATCCTGCTAAGGGCTAATCTAGATGGGAAAGTTCTCAGTTTAGTTTATGATGCTTTGTAAGTTTTTGTATAGGGACTACTAGGTGGACACAAAACACTTTACTCATCATATTACATCAGGGGTCAGCAACCTTTGCCAGCCCCCCATGCAAGCCCTGCCTCCTGCATCCTCGGCAGGTTCAGGGGTGGTGCCAGCAGGTGCCAAGGGCAGGACAAGCAGAGGCCCAGAACCATGCACACAGTGGTGCCTTTTCCCTGGGGCCAGCAGGACATAGGAACTGTAGCACACGCATGACTCTTGTAGGCCCAGGCCCCACTGGTGGGTGGGACTACCAGGGAGAGCAGCTGTGACACTGCATGCTGCTGGGAATAGGCATACTTGCCAGCTTTAGCATTTGTGCCAAGGTTGCTGACTCCTGTACTACAGGTTGTGAAGTGCTACTGTACACAAACCGAATGGGGGAAAACATACTAACTAAACAAGAAGGAAAGGGCAGAGCATAACTCCACCCCATAATACTCAGAGTTACCCAGTTAACCCCCTTGATGACCGCTTTACTATAAAATGAATAAAGCCTAGTGGCACTAAAGACTAAAATTTATTTATTGCTGAGCTTTCATGGCAGAAAATCCCATTTGTCAGATGCTTGAAGATGAGAACTACAGATGAACTGGAGCAAAATAAATGCAGGAAAGTAAGTTGCAGGATCAGATCAGATTGTTACAGCAAATTAAAACAGTAGTTTAGATTCAAACAGTGGAGAACAGCATATGTTTTGATTTGCTTTAACAGTCTGACCTGATGCTATGACTTATACTTCCCTGCATTTATTCTCCTCCTATTCATCTATAGTTCCCCATCTTCAAGCAGGATTTCTCCCATGAAAGCTCATGAGATAAATAAATTTGTTAGACTTTAAAAGTACCACTAGACTCCTTGTTTGTTTTCCTGAACTAGACTGACACAGCTACCCCCTGGAACTTGTTACTTTACTATAGAAATAGTTTAAGCTAAAGTCAAAAGTAGCCACTCTTACTCCAGAAAAGGAGTTTAACTGACTAATGATAATATACCAATGTAACCATGTAGAAAAGCCCTAAATCAACTTAAAAATCTGATTTATTGTTAGCTAATAACCATCTTTGTTCTGTTTGCAAGTACCTAGAGGCACAGAATTGTGAGAGAGAGATGGCTGATCACTGCTATTATGCAATTCTGCGGAACAGAATAAATTTAGAGTCACATTTGAACACAAGGTTTTTAGAAAGATGCAATCAGGCTTTCATGGGTGTATTACCAGTGCCAGGAAGGCTGATGATGCTATCTTTCTGAGAAAGCAGGTGGCTCTGCTCCATCCAGTGCTTCCGAATCACGCAATATCAGAACCTGGGTGACAACTTAGCTTCCAAGAAATTAAACAAACCTATGGGACAGAGAAGGGCATTCAAGGTTTCAAGACTGCATTTTCTCTCATCTTGACTTGATCAAATCATTAATGAGGTGGCAGGTGGAACAGCCTATGACAGCTATGAAGATGGAGTGTGTCCAGTCACTGATCAGTGGACAGAAGAGAGAGCAACTGCTATAATCCTGGAAGGAAAGTGGAGAACTGCCTTTTTTTGGGTACCATGGCCTGAATTATGACAGATGACAACTGGGTTTTACCAGTTATTTTGTCAGGTAATAAATTTCATTTAGTTCAAGTCAGAAGAAGCTGAAGTGCTGTTATGAATTTTCTCAATAGTAAATATACTGGAGCTTTATGCTAATAAGACTTTTCCCCTTAACAGGAGTAATGAGACCTCACTACTTTTAGAGACCACAAAATCTAAGCAGGTCTAACATTTAATCAGAGAATTCATAGGTAATAATTTTAAAGTTCATTTAATTTCAGAAGGGTTATTTACTCAGTGCTCGATCATTTAATACCCTTAAAGAAATCACACACATATACGCACACACACATTGCCTTTCTTATTGAATTCCTCAGGAACAACTAGTCTCTGTGCATCCCTCTGCTTCATGAGACAAGAATCTGAACTGGTCTACATTTAACATTTATATTGGCATAGCTCTGTCATTCAGGAACATGAAAAAATTCACAGTCCTAACCCATACAGCTACACCCACAAAGCAGTGGCGGAACTAGGTATTTTGGCGCCCAGGGTGCACCCAGGGCAAGCAGCACGAAACTTGCCATCAAATTGAGTGGTGAAATGGAGCTGCTCGACTGAAATTGCCCTCTAAAATACAGTGCCTAGGGCAAAGCACTGGTCGCTCCACCCTAGTTATGGCCCTGCCACAAAGCCCCCAATGTAGACAGAGCTATTCCAAACTAAAAGGAGTGCTTCTGCCAGTATAGCTAACATTGTTCAGGGAAGGGATGCACTGATGATGACAGAAAAACTCACTTCTGTCAGTGCAAATTGCATCTACGCTCAATAGCTATAGCAGTTCAGACTTTGTAGTGTAAATAAAACCCTGAGTTCAAAGTCTGATCTCAGTTCTTCACTCCCCAGTCTAGGCGCAAGGAAGCTTTCTGCTGCTGCCCTGATAGAGCAGATCAGCCAGTGTAGACTGAATGTTGTCTAGTTTTTCCCCTCAGCTACACAGTGAGCTCATGGCATGGTCCTAGGAGCGGAAGAAATATTACCTTGCCATTATCTGGTTCTCCTTCCTTTTGGGCATGACCAGTCAGCAATGGGAAGGGAGAAGACATTTAAGGGAGGAAAACTGCACTGTGCCCCAGAGCCTCTGGGTTGCAGATTCAGTATACATAGGCCCTGGCTTTGAGGGAAACCACTGTAGAGACACTATTTGTTTCCCAGTTAACAGTAACTCTGAGAGGAAAATATTTAGCTACAAAATGCAAGATAATAACAGCACATAAATATCAAGAGCCTATAAGTCAGCATTTAGGCTAGTGCATTGTGACTGAATACTCATTTCTCTGTTTGAGATCAGGGTAATGTGTGTATTAATTGGGCAGTGTCACATTTAAAAGGTTGGGATTTACAAATGGTGTTTAAAAATGCGATGGCTAGTGGGACAAAGGAACTCTGTATAGATTCTGGTAGGAAAAGGGTTAAAACCCTTCCCTAAACACAGGTGCTCAACACATTCCTGTTCTGATTCTCATTGCCTGATTCCCTGAGAGGTCAGGTATACCGTTCATATTGGCCTGAACCGAGAATAAGGGGAAGATCAGTAGAAGGCATGTTGCCTCCATAATAGTTGAAACAAGCCTTTTCTGTCCCTCAGTCACATTAACATGACCAGTTCATATGTTTTCATGTGCAATTTTCTGTGTTCACACTATGTGCTAGGTGTTGTTAGTTAAAATGTGTTAGTTGACACATTTTAACAAAGCGCACTTATTTTCCCAATGTAGACAAACCCACAGATATCATTCCAGGTTTGATCGAAGTCTCCCTACCCTGAGTACTTCCTAATGTTTCATTTCTGCTTTGTAAGACAGACAGTTCATTCTTGAACTGTCTAAATTAAATACAATGCTGTAAAAGTACATTGATATTTTTCCTTCACAGGTAATGTCAGCAATGTGAAGTTCATAATGTTAGAACCTCAAGCTATCCTTATCACCCTGTAGTAAGGAAAGCAAATGACTCCATAATTGCAGCATGACCAATGCCACTGTGCCCTGGAAAGTGATCCCACTGTGATGAAGAGGCAAGTAGACCACACAGCATCCTTCAGAGAAGTAGACAAGTGCTTCTGAATTATTCATTAAGTAACTTGTATTGCAGATCCTAAAGAAATCTGAGACTGGCAGTCTTTTTAGATCTGTTATCTCATCAGGCAGAGTCTGGATTAAAGGCTTGATGCTGAAGCTCACAAATATGATTCCCTGACACAAGACACTACTTTGGACAATACTGAGCAATAGACAGCTACTTGTCCATATGGGCAACAAAGTCAATTTGTCCCCATTCCTCACTAATGGACTGCCACAGTACTCACACTGATACTCTTCAATGTTTACACAAGTGACATGGCTTCAGCAAAGTTGTGCAAATTTGCATATGTGGATGATCCTGCCCTTGCAATTCAAGCAGCCACCTTCAGTGCCATTGTCTCCACCTTGAATGAGGACCCAAACACCATGGAGGAATATTTCCAGAAACAGACGCTCAAGCTGAATCCTCAAAACAACAATCATTGCATTCTATCTTGATAGAAGAAACAGGAAGAGCACCCTGAAAGTGACCTTCTGTGGCAACACTGCACAGCAGGATCAACCCCAACTAAAGTCATAGCTTTGTCAAACTGGGCCTTAAAAACCTATGAGGAAGGGAGATTATACCACCTCCCTAGGTAACCCATTCCAGTGCTTCACCACACTTTTAGTGAAAAAAAGAGTTTTCCTAATATCCAGTCTAGACCTCCTCTACTGCATCTTGAAACCATTGTTCCTTGTTCTGTCACCTGCCACCACCAACAGGATCAGGTCCAGGAACTGGCAAGCTCAAGGTGAGGGGCATAAGGCTCAGTGCTGTGGACATCAGAGATAGCTCTTGTGTACTCTGTAGCTGTGTACTGTGCATTGGTATGAACCAGAAGTAACCATACTTGACTTGTTGATGTCCAGCTGAAAAGTGGAATGCAGCGTATCACTGGAACTCAAGTCAACCCCAACACCTTGACTGCTTGATTGCTCCTCCATCCATTCACACCAATGCTGTAACCCTTTGAGAACTCCAGAGTCAGGGAAAGTGAACTTTTCCCATTCACGAGGACCTTAACAACGTCCCTCAACACTGCCTGAATTACATAAGCCTTTTTGGACCCACAACTTAAACCTTCAACAGTGCAACTTCAATTGTGATAAAGTTTTGAAAGCCAAGTGAAGTTTATGAAAAGTTACAAATAAACACCCCATAAAAGATCTAACACAGAAGACTCCTGGCTTCAATCTTTCACAAAGCTTATGAGCAACCCTAAATCCCATGCTCACAAACCACACTAGATACAGATACTTGCTACGCAAATGGAAAATTATGGACTCCAGTGTGCAACTGTGGTCACCTAGACCAGACCATGGAACATATAGCAACACTCAGCTCACAAATACAAAGAAGGCATCATAGCAATGTACTCTACTAATCCAGATACAGTTATTTGGCTTAACTTTTTGAATGCAAATTCATAGTTGTTGCTCTACATTTACATCAAAGAAGATGACTGCAGATCCTGAGCAGCACTGAACAGTTAACATTTATTTTGTTCTTGTGCTGTAAAGCTCTCTAAATTCACTGACAGACATTGTTTGAATACCCAGTATATTGCTGGAAAGCCCATAAATAGCTCCTCTTCGAACACAATGCTGAAAGCCCAAAGTAATAAAAGAGAAGCAAAATATTCCAGCTCTGAAGAGCTTATTGTATTTGTTCAGGCCAAAGACTGCAGTGGCTTGAATAAAAATAAAAGCCAAACTATGCAAGAAATGCTATCCATTCTTCAGACTCCCTTAAAATGGGTCCATTTTCCTACAGCTATAAAAAATAGCCATGGGAGCACTAAAGGTGAGGATGAGAAAAGTGCATAAATGAGCTGGACATACACAACACTAAAACAGATTAGGATTACAGTCAGCTGCTTCAAACTTGGATACCTAATACTAGAGCTGTGAGTGCTCAGCGTCTGTAAAACGTTGGCAACTTTTCCCTTGCTTCTCAGCGGTGGGTGCTCAATACTTGCTGAAAATCAGGCATCTTCTAAGGCATCTCAAGTAGAGCACTGAAAAACGGAAGCATCCAAAATCACTGAAAGTACTGTTTATTTAGGTTTACACTGCCCTTGTGATTACTGCTCTTGAAGTATGAAAGCAGGACAAGCCTTCTGGAAACAGACCGGATTTACCTCACATGCAATTCATTCAGCACCTGCTTGCCAAGCCTACACAATGAAGTGAGATAGATGAAGGACAACATGATCTTTTTCTTGATTTCCTATTTTGACTACACCCTTCCAATAGGTTACTTCAGGCACTATCTTCTAGGCTGAAATCCAGTGGCATAGTGATGGGGGGAGCAGTGAGAGGTGAAGCCACCAAGCACATGGCATTCCATCATGGCAGTGGCAAGCCTGGGGCAGGGGGCCTGGCCAGCCCTTGGGCCAAAGGCCATGCTTCATGGTGCTCTTGTCCTGCCTTCCCCACCCCCGAGCCAGCTGCCCTGCCATCATGCTCTTGCCCTGCTTCTCCCACCCCCAAGGGTTAGGGTAAGGTTAGGGTTGGGGTGGGGACAAGGCTGGCCAATGTATGGCTGCTGCACTCTGCAGCCAGCCAGCCTTGTAGTGTGATCCTGCAGGGTGCTGTGGGGCTGAGTAGAGTGGCCTGGGATATGCAGCGCCAGTGCGGTTTAGCCTGGGCCCTGCCAGGGCAGAGTGGAGAGGCACTGGCCCAGGCTGGGAAATGGGGCGAGAGCCACTTTGGGGCCAGACAGCACCAGGGCTTGAAGAAGCGGAGGCAATAGCAGTAGACCGGGACTTGGGGAAGCAGGGGCAATAATGGGAGTGGAGGCTGGGGGGGGGGGGCGCTATAGCACCAGGATTTTGGAGAAGCAGGGGCAATAGTAGGAGCAGGAGGCTTGGGGGCCTGTGCCCCAAATCTTTTTTTGGGAAGGAACTACTCCCTTTTCCAGGGCCACCACCCTGGGGCACAGCTGCAGGAACCCTGGTGTGATGGACTGACACCCCATGTTGCAGGTACAGACCCCCTCCCTGGGGCAGCTGGAGGCTAGTCCTGGGACCCTTCCTGCCCCACATGGAGGGTAGGGCTGCAAGGTGCAGAGGGGCATGGCATGCCCAGGGGGGGTAACAAATGTGGGCTTGGCCCCCAGGTGCCAGATACCCTTACTATACCACTGCTGTAATCCTGTGGCTCTCCTCAAACCTAAGAAACCCATGGGGTAGAAAAAAGTTTTGTCTTCATGGAGGGTTCTTACCTTTATCTTCATATATTGTATAACTTTCACCACTCCACATAGGTTTTATATTAGTTATCAGAATGCAATAAAAGGCATACTTTTGATTTCCTGTCACTTGAAAAAAAATGGAATGTTTTTGAACATATGTACAACTAATTAGTATTAATGAGTTTATATGATCTAAATTATAATTTAGGGAATAGAATACTAGGTACTCTGCTTGTCCACTTGCCTCTAGAAGCCAGATGTGTTTTTGGCTAGAAATCTGACTTTGTAATGCCTCACATTGTCTACACTGACAAAATTAATTTGAAATAGTTATTCAAAAATAACTATTTTTATTTTAATTCAAAATAACTATTTTGAATTAGCATTATTTTGAATATATTATTTCAATTTAGGAGTCCAGTGAAGACTCTCTAATTGGAAATAAGGTAGGAGTTATTATTTTGAAATAGAGAGTCTTCTCTAGACTCTAATTCGAAATAGGGGAAGGCAGGGAAAAGAATAGGGCCATTATTTTGAAATAAGTCTATGCCGCAGCTTAGAATGGCTTATTTCAAAATAACAAAATGCCTGCATGGATAGGAAAAAAAGTTATTTTGAAATAAGCCTTATTTCAAAATAACTTCTAAGTGTAGATGTACCCTGTGATATATGTGTTAATAATTTATATCTAGGCCCTGATCCACCAAAGCATTTAAACATATGCTTAACTTTAAGCAGGTGAGTAATTGCATTGTAGTCTATGGGATTACGAGTGATTAGTGAAGGTCGGTTGCCTAACTGCTTCATTAGGTCAGAATCTTAACTGGCTTCCCTTTTCAATGTATTTGCTTCTGGAAGTATCCCACTACCTTCTTGGAATGAACTCAAAGACATATGATGCTCATTTTGGCAATGTCAGCTCTAAGTGTTAAACAGCTATAGGACTAGCAATGTCACAAGAAGAATAGCTGTGATGAGACATCATGATAAAGGTACAAGAACTCCTTGATGTGTCAGCTAATGCGCCTTATCCAAGGAAAATAAGCACATAGGAGTACAAAGCTGTCACCTTCAGACAGCTAACAGGTGCATAACTTTGTTTTGAACGAAGGGGATTAAAATCTATTGTGCAAACTCTTTAACCCTTTACATTATCCCTGCTATGATGGGGTACCACCTACTAGAGCAAGCATGTGGCCTCACCATAGAGTTAAGTTTCTCTTAGAGAGAACTTCAAAAGAATGTTGACATGTGAAAACTATTAATCACAAATAACATTAGAAGCAGAAGCAGAAGTTATTTTTCCCAGGTTACCCATAGTGAAGCTTACATCCCATTGCTTCAAGAATCCTTTACACTAACTAGATTGCAATGTGAAGCACACTGCAATCTATGTAAATCAAACATACATCTGTTGATGCGCTGTTGGGGGAAAGATACAACCTCTCTCTATAGAATAGAATCATAGGGTTGGAAGGGACCTCATGAGATCATAAAGTCCAACCCCCTGGGGCTTGAACCTAGGACCCTCTGCATATTAAGAAAGATGCCAGCCACTACATTATTTCTCTCCTGCCTCAGCTCTTGATGTTGGCTGAAATCTCACTGTTAACCAGATCAGTGCCCTCTGATTCACTGAAGTCTTTGTTATTGCATTTATTTTGGCACTTCAGCTCTTGGATCCAAGACCTTGTAATTTGAGATGTTTGTCTCTTATTTTCTGATACTATTCTGGATAGATTCTGTCCATCAGTGATTTGAATGATAATTGTTCAACAATGGAAATACTTCCTTTATTCTTACCCTATATCAAATTTGATACTTTATTTTTAGAAGGTGACAAATGGTGTTTCTCAAGTTCTTTCAATTCAGTGTTATTTTTTGGATCGTCTCCTGTGCTGTGGCCATTTAGCTAACTAGCCAACCAATTTAGTCAAGAAACTTACTAAGTTTCCTTTTATTATTCATCTGTATTACAGAATCACCTACCAGTCACGCTCCTGAATAAAGACTCCTTTGTGCAAGGCACAGTACAAGTCAGAACATCCTTGCCCCAGAGAGCTTGTTTCCTGAACATTTGACCCATACACACAGTTTTGAAAATACAGCCTACTAATGAATATAAACACAAACCTACCCATGAGTTATACTCATGGCCCAGGGCATCACTGGCACTGGGCTTACGGAGCTCAAGCCCCAAGTTCCAGCACTCCAGCCCCGGGTCTGCTACCAGGCCACCCATGGTGGCAGCTGCAGTGGCAGCGTGCAAGCCCCTAGTCTCAGTGCCCAAGCCCCAGGTCTTTTCCCTGGCCGGCAGCACTCCTGCTCATGGCCAAATATCACTATGGCTTTTTTCTTCTTTCCAAGACTCCTGAATTCAGTTTCCTCTCTAAGTACCCTGATATTTGTATATAACCATTTGCCTGTGATTTAGGAAACTGACATTAAAGAAAAGAATCCACCCATAAAAATACAAAATACTATAATTGAAATTCAGGAAAATGGTGCATTAGGTGATCCTTAAAGACTGGGGACAAATCCACAGCTGGTGTAAATGATGACTGTTCTACTTTGTCAATGGTGTTATGACAAAAAACAGCAGCTAGGGATCTCTCTAGTGGTCTCTCAACTGTCAAGACTATTGTGCTGATAGGACAATGCACATCACAAAGCCCAGAATGAAGCCTATGACAGCTGAAGACAAAAAGGATCTGACCGTGGAACAAACTTCCAGAAATTAGACAAATGCAAAGTTTGACCACCTTTAGAAACTGCTGAAAGAGATTTTCTATATAATAAAGTTTTTCCACCAGAACCAGACCATCCACTGCAAAGGAAACCATATCCCAAGCAGAGTTTTCAACTACCTACAAAGAGAGGAGAGCCAAAGACTCCAGTATATTTTACGTGAAGGGTGTTTCAGATGCTACAGTGATGGATGATGGTACAAATCCATAATGGATCAACACTGAGATTTCACTAGTTTCTTCATGATTCAAATTGAAGACTTTTCAGAGATTAAATTCAGTACCTAATTTTGCCTCTTCCTCCCTTTTTATATCGTGCTATTTGGTGAAGCACATTCCCAAGGACCACATAATGAGTAATATATTGGCTCCAAAGAAACAGATTTAGTTCTAAAATTGCATTAAGAAATCAGAGCTAAAGGATCAATCTTCCTCTTTGCTGGGATGGATTCTGACAGGACATATCACCATCCTCAGAAAAAGGCTGACCTGTTGCCAATGTCACAAGCAGGTTGGGTACTGAAATGTTCTAGAAACTAAGCAGGAGTAAGGGAGGGGAAAATCAGACTGAAAGCTAGTGGTAGAGCAATACCAAAAATGTAATACCCAGCAGGCCATCATGGAAATAGTTGATAAAGAGAGAGCATATGAACAGTAGTGATATTAATAGCTCATTTGCAATTTTTTACTAGAATCTACACACTCCAAAAGCTCAGCTTGGGGACAGCAAGACAGAGGTTTTTTCCAACAAAACATTAGTGTCAATTAGCTAAATATAACTATGATAAATGAGCTGAAGGAGGAAATTGAAACCAATAAAATCCATGAGGCCATTTGTAAAGGTGGCTGGGCCCTCAGCTAGGCTGCTTCGCAGGGTGTAGGCCAGACCCATGACAGGGCTGAACCACAGTCCCCTAAACTCACAATATAATAGTTCTGGGCCTTCAACTCCAACAGGTGGTAAGGCAAGCCACACTAGTAACAGTTCTGGTCCTTCAACCCCCTCAGGGGGTAAGGTGCACACCCAGTAATCTGGACCGCAGCAGGAGAGGGAAGAGGAACGCAAGCTACCCCGCTCCACTGCATTCCAGCCCAGGGCCTTAGTAGTCGCAGGGACAAAGTGCCACTAGGTCATCAGGGCTCCGGCTGAAACACGCTGACTCACCATACCACCCTGGCCTACTTCCTTCCCAGCTGTCCCCCTTGGGTATCTTCAAGGTGAAGTGCCAGGTCCTCTGGATAGGTTCCCCAGGGTATCCCGGTCAACCCTTCACTGCCAACCAGTGGCAGGGCCAGCAGCTCATCTAAATCACCCACCAGTGGAAGCTCTTCCAAATCACAGGGTCCTGAGGCAGTCAGCTCCCTGGCCTCCTCAGCACAGGGAAGCTCTTCCAGATCCTCATGAGCATCCAGCAGGGACTGTTCCTCCAGGCTTTCTGCTGACAGAAGCTCCCCTAGGTCCTCCCCAGGGGACTTATCTCCAGGAGGTTCACCAGCCAGCATACCCCACCAGGGCTTTCCCAGGGGGGAGGGTCTCACCATCAGTCAGGCCCCAGCTGCTCTCAGAAAGGGAACTCACTCAGCTTCAGCCACCATCTCCCTCTTTGACTCCCCCAGCACTGACTGATCTGGCCCCTTATATAGACCTCCCACTCCCTTGAGCCCTCACTTTGGTTCTGGGCTGAACCCTTATGCAACGTCTCAGGCCAGCAGGGGGACTGCTGGTGACTAGCTACCTCCTGGCCGGTGGGTAGCTGTTCCTCCCTGCTACACCATTACATTCATAAATACAGGGAACATGGTTTCACTTGGACAGTGTCCCAATAGACTTTTATGAAGTATTCCAAAGCTGGATCAACATGGAGTGCAGGGGGCCCCTCTTAGCCAAGTGAAGTTGAGAGCCCAGTATTGTCATATAGGCAGATGACCAATGATGTAGTTTGTAGCAATAATTGTGCATTAAGAAGTTATAGTTGTTGCTAAGAAGCTTTGGGTATTTGAATAGGTTAGTCCAACAACATGTGAGCATGAAAATTAAACTGGCACACTCCCAATATGCCTAAAGAGAGAACTACCTCACTATTAGAGAGAACAGAAAAGCTAAGACTAAGCCATTGTGCCTTCTGTAGAAACTCAAAAGATGGCTATTACAGAAGTCTCTTTCCTTGACCATAATGTACTTAAAGTTATGCATATGTATGTCAGTGCTCTGCTGGATGAGGCCCAACATAAACAAACTGAAAAAATAAAGATGAATCTTATTTTTACAATTTCTTTCTATGACATGACATCAGTCATAGGCATTATCAATAACTAGAGCAAGCCCAGCATTTTCAGACAGTCCATTATATTATTAAATTGATATTGCTTCTTTAAAATAACATTGTCTGATGTCTTCAAAAAGAAAAGCATCCTTCTGGCTCCCAGCAGGTAAAAAAAAAAAAAAAAAAAAATCACACAAGTAGTATCTTGTGAGAAGGCAGATTTCCGCTCTTATGAAATGTTGCTGAGGAACCTGAGAGTCCACTGAGAGCAGAGTTAGCAAAATGATCACCAGGGAAAGGGGTTCATGATAGTGCTCAGCTGCCTTTTAAAAATATTTGCAATATTTTTGTCATCCCAGAATAAGTGGGTCAGACACTGTCCCAGACACCATTACGCCCCCAGCAGAACTCCAGGCATTCAGCAGATGGCTATTAGGTATGTCTTACAGTCTGAAAAATACAGATTAAAAAAGGATGTGCCACAAAAACAAAGAATGATAATATTTCCATCTGAAATCATGGCAAGCCTAAAGGAACTATTGCATCCAACAGGATGTTAGTGGGAATGTTTCCTTTGCTCCTATAAATATACTACACTTTAGAATTGAATGGAAGGTGAGTGTATTAAACAATGGAATATTGATCAACTTGACAAGAATCCCAAAGACTACTGATCCAATAGTGAGTATGAGAGATCTTTTCATAGGCTATTGTCTGAATTCAGTATATGATAAACCATAAAAAGCCCTTAGGAAAACTAGGGTTTCAATTAATGAGAAATTCTAATAGATGTCATTTGACTTATTCTGTTACTCTCATGATTTGTTAAAAATGGACTCACTCACTGCAGTGCAGTTTGATCATTTTCATTATTTTTAACTAGCTTTTTATAATGATGAGTCTTCCAGGAAACCTGGTTTATTTCTCTGATGGCTGGTCTATGCACCATGTGGTGCAGATTTTCAAACAATGAAATATCTGCTAACCTGTGTAATGACTCTTTCTGTCGTTGCATGTGAAACCTCTTCATTATTCATGGACCTTCAAAAAAAAAATCTCTCCAGTGTAAGGTCTAAGGCAGGGGTTGGCAACCCCTGGCGTGCATGCCAAGAGAAGCATGCAAGCTGATTCAGAGTACCATGCGGTACACTCTGCAGTACTGCCAAAACTGCTTCTCCTGCTGCCAGAAGCTTCTTTGGGTGGCTTCTTCTGAAACATTCCTGGGGACTAACCCAGCTGCTGCCAAAGAAACTTCCTGGAGCTGCTTTCCGTGATGTGCCTGGGGATCCCCTCTCCACTGTTGAAAGAAGCCAGTCCAAGCGGCTCTTTCAGCACTGGGGGCATTCTGCTTTTTTTCTTTTTTGGTAGCGGGAGTTGCCAGAACCCACTGAGGTTCGGGAAGGAGGGACCAGCACTTACCAACTCCTACGGCCTTGTTTTTTTGGCTAAACTTAGGTCTTATTCTCAGGCTAAGCAGTAGCAGTCTTATTAAGAAGAGGCTGCAGCTGTAAGCCAAGTTGTATAGAGTCACATCTTCACTTTCTTGAAATTACATCAGGACAATGTAATATCAGACTGTTACAAAGTCTGATGTCCTAGTAGGATCTACTCCCACCAGATAAAGAAACAGATCCGGAGCCGTAATGCTCTGTTTTGCCACCCAGGGCATGTTCCAATTGGAATGTGCCCCTTGCCATTAGTGGCGCTTAGAGCCGGTGCTGTGAAATCTGCCCTTTAATAGAGCAGCGCTATTGAGCCACTCCGGTGTGCCTGGGGCAAAGCCCTGTCGACCGCCCCGTAGTTACAGCTCTGAATAGATCTTAAGATGCTTAACGAAAACTTTGTTTGATAGCGTTCTGTCTGGAAAGGAATCATTTATCAACAGCTGTGGTTATAAAATCTATCCTTCCTATTGTTTAGCCATTATGGTATTCACATCTCTGTTGTTTATCTGAGTGATTTCTGTGTGGTTCTTCGATTGTTTCCGCCTGTTGTATAACTAAGCGAGATCATTTAAGGTGGTTGGGTATGACAGATTAAATAATTATTTTGCAATATGTTAGAACTGGTCAAAAAAATTTTTAGTGAAATGATTGTTTAACATATAGTTAAACAAGAATCAACTTTCATTATGAAAACTCGGGCCCAAGAGGGAGAAAAGCTGGAAGAAAAGTGGGAACAAGAAGAATAAGAAGGAAAGACCAGAAGGAAGAGGAAGAAGAATCCACCTCCAAGACACTGCCCGAGATCAGAGGTGCTAAAATCTTCCTCATAACCATGACATGCAGCAAGCAA
Source organism: Podocnemis expansa (assembly GCA_007922195.1). Classification (NCBI taxonomy): domain Eukaryota; kingdom Metazoa; phylum Chordata; order Testudines; family Podocnemididae; genus Podocnemis; species Podocnemis expansa. The sequence goes on along the minus strand of VOCP01058817.1, from coordinate 7,817 downwards.
AATCCAGACAAGACTGACCAGCCTGGCCAACAGGAAAAGGCCAGCTGCCTGAGCAGGACTGGTAAGCATAGCATTGTATGCTTAGCATGGGTACTATGTTTGGTGATTGTAAATAACTAGAGGTTAAGCTTATTATTGTGTAAGACTCTCTCACTGGTAGCAGATCCTGCACACCCACAGTAGCATATGTGCAGAACCCTATGAACTGGGAAAGGGTGTGAGTACTTGCATTAACTGGGTTAGTTTCATTCTAATCCCTACAAATTGGGTACAGTTGATCCTGAGCCTTGGAGTGTGAATTGGGTAAGGGTAGGTGCCTTGACCACAGAGCCCTACAGATGTGGAAAGGGTGGAGGTACCTAAATTAAGCAGGTTACATCTAGAGTCCTACTGACTTGGGTACTACCAGCATGTCTCAACTGGCACAAGAAGGATGACCATCTGCGGCACCCACCTGAGCACTGGAAAAATACAGTACATTGTAGGTGCTCTCAGATGATGGTCCAATACAAGCTGTGAAGAAATCATTTTAAAGCAACTAAGATTTAAAAAGAGCAGATATGTAAAGTATTTTTGCCTCCCTTCAGCGGACTTGTAAATGATGCTGTGCTCTCAGCTAGTTAGATAAGGGGCAGTATATGGTAGATCTCTTTCAAGATAATATTTCAACTTGCTCTTTATCTTTCCAAGGTAGCTTCAAAAGCCTTTTTTTGGTGTTTCATACATCAGTGGCTTCCTTTAATTTTTCATTTTGAAAATGGATATTGCATAACTTATCTAGCTAGGTTACTTCTATTATCTATTCATACATTTTGAATTAAACAAGACTTTCTACTTAATGAAAAGCCATCTCCTGTGTTTCTCACTGAAGAGACTTATCTGTTGTCCCAGAGGCAGACATGAATAATTGCTTGGTTACATCTCAAACTGTACGTTGTTTTTTCCGTGAGTCTATTCCCTGTGCAATGACTAAATAACACTGCAAAAAGAAGAAAGCAGATTTTGTGTTGTGTTAGACCGTTCTCGTTTCTAGTGGATTGTCTTATTTTTTTCACATGCCCCAATCTCATACCAGCTAAATTCCCATTTCACTACTTCATTTAGCAAAGGATTGACCAGCTGTTTTGCCTCTCTCAGTTGCAATATGATTTAACAATTACACTGGTTTGTACCAGTGTCCAGGGCAAAATAACTGCTTCCCCAAACTCCTGTTAACACAGCTGAGATCTGACAATTGGATGAGGGACATTCCAGTTAAATCAACATACTGGGGTAGTATTGCCAGGCATTTACCCAGGGATAATCAGTTTGGCTACTGTTTTCACATCAGAAAACAATGTAAAATGAATCCAAATTGGAACATGATTCCATTCTGTCCTACTTAAGTTCTCATGCTAATTTCATCATTGGGTTATTTGAGTACTGGATCAAATTCCCTCCCCCCAACCCCAACATTTTAAGGAAATTTGGTTTCAGATCAAAGTTCTGACTAGACATTTAGAATTTGGACATATTTCAAATGGAAGAGTCTTCATAGGGCAGACCTCAGGAAAGGATCCACTCACAAGATTTGCAGGAATATGAGTACGTACATATGTACATTAGCCTAACTTTCTTTGGAGCTCATGCATGCAAGTCTTTGTCTCATAAATTTTGAGGGAAATGGTTTAAGCAACAACTTGTACTGATGTCCTATGAACACAGTCCTGTTCCCTATGGTTCAGAACCATATCCTGTTCACCATGTCTATGTCTACACCATCAGATTGATTTATCTGGATCCATTAATTGTCCAGTGAAGGCATGCTCAGTCAATTCAAAGGTTAATCTAATAAAACTATTCCCTTGCAGCAGGATGCTGCCAAGCAGGGTGGGCTACCCCTCTGCTACTGAGCCCTAAATTAGTAGGCATAAGAGGCAGCTATGTAAACCCTCCCAAAGCGAGCTAACAGGGCTTGTGAAGGCAGGCTCTATAAAAGGCTTACCAGAAGGAAGTACAGGGGGTGCCACAAACAGCCAACCAAAGGATGAAGCTGCTGTGAGGGATGAACTTCCCCTGGGTAGGAACTGGGGCAGCAAGGCTTTGGGGGCTGCTAAAACCTGCATATATGTCAGAAACTAGTGGTGGGTTAAGTGATGATTAATAAAAAGTATTAGTGGGAACAAACATTGAGGTCTGCATGTGATTTGGGAAGCAGCAGCCCTGAGCTGCAGGGGGATCAGTGTGGAACAACTACAACCCTCAGGGGTGTAGTACTACATTGATGGGAATGTGTTTCACGTCATCACAGTGCAGTGAAGACGGTACACAGAAGCAAAGTTACAATGTTGACAGGAGTTATACAAGCTACTCAGTGTAGCTTGTGTAACTCCCATCAACTGTTTCTGAGTTCTGCTGGCAGTGTAGACTAGGCCCATGAATTCAGTGGGAATACTGATGTAAGTGGAACAAGATTTGGTCCTTAAGAATAACTTTTGGTTCTGCAAAATCTACACCCTGAAAGCCTGTATGTAGTCTCCATGGGCCTGATTCAAATTTCAGGAATCTTTCCATTAGCCTGTTTTCTTTTGATCAGTTCCCATGATTACCAGGGTCATTGTAGAGTAGTAGTCTGCTTTTCCCTTGTGGGAGGAATTCTGCACCACTGCCCACATGCAAAATTCATGTGCCCTGCACGTTTCTTTATTTCTCTGCAGAAAAATGACTTCTGACGGGAAGCAAAAGGAAGCTTCAAGAGTGGTTAAACATGCATCCCTAGCATCATGGGTATGTCATTTCTGGATCCTGGAGCAGCTGGAAGAGAAGTAAATCACTGCGTGAGGGTAAGGGGGGATGAGGAAACTCCAGCTGGTGGCTTCTACTCTGCACCTGGCTCAGCTGTTCATTCTGATGGAGCCAGACAGGGGAGGATGGGACTTCCTCCTCCCCTCAAAGAGAGGGTGAGGTGGGTGTCATAGAATGCAATCTTTGGGGTGCGGTCTGGAAGCCATGGAACCACTGGGCATGCTTGAAGTTGGCTTTCACAATGTTTTCTGATGACAGAGGGACATCGCCTGTGGACCCTGTTATCACCCAACATGACAGCAGGTGAAGCCACACACAACTGAGTTACCTGGAGTGCTCTTCCTGAGCCACACCCAAACCAACCATGGCTATAGTCCTAGTGCACTCCTGCTCCTCACCCCAGCATTGCCCTGTCCTGTCCTAGTCAGAAGCCTGACCAGGATAAGTTTATTAGTTAGTCTGTTCCTCTGCAATGTGGAGAAGGTGTATGCCGGGGTTTTTTTAGCTAAGCTAAGATTCACCAAGCACTTCAATCAAAGACACATTGTTTTTGGTAAAATTATGAAACAGAGCTATGAACTGCAGAAGAACAGATTTTGAGTGATTATGAGTGGTAAACATAAAGAGACCAGAGGTAGTTACCAAAAACTAAAAATGAATTTACAGACTAAATTGTATATTACTGAACAAGACTGGAATTAGCAATGTCTCACCCTTGTCAGCAGGTACACTACAAAGAGTTCCCCAAACACAGGCTAGGACTGCCTTCATTTTCTGGGACTACCTTGAACCATCACAGGCCATTTGTCTTCCAGCTATTCCTTCAGGTGGTGAGCTGTGGGGGAGTGAAGCCTAGTGATGATGTCATCACTTCCCCCTTTCACAGTGTCTTCCAGTTTGCTGGAACAATCAAAACTTGTGACCTTCGGGGTTATCCTCACTGGTTAATCAGGATCCGTTGCATGTGTGGTTCCTCGGTGAAGTCCTCACTGTAAACCATCCCGGCTAGTGGATTCTTTCATTGAATGGGAGTGCCCTACATGCTGTCTGGTGATTCCATTGTTCTACACAAGAAGCTGGTTTGTTGGTGTTTCCAACCACAAAACAGGCTCTAGTAGTACATATAACATTTCATGACTTTTGCACACAATAACACGTACCATTCACCAGGATATTAATGTTTAGCAGATCAAAACTTATAAATGTGATTCCTCACAAGGCATATTTTGTACAGAACATATCATAATTACATGACAGTGGTGAATATGAGGTTTTGAGGTTTTGCTTTCAGGCACAGAGTATCATACTGGGTCAGACACACCCTGACTGCAGGAGGTTCCATATATACACACCCCTCCTTAGCTCCTGACTCCATCACTCCTCAGCAGTGAAGAAGTAGCCATTGTACAGGAGCTGCACCCCCCTCTGCCTAAGCCCTGTGCATCCAACCCCCCCACATACCTATAGCCTCACCAAGCCCCAGTCCCTGACAGCCAGACCCTCCGTGCCAAGCCCCAATCCTCTAAATGTGGACCCCTGCCCCATCAAGTCTCACTCCTCCAGCTCCCTCCCAGAGCACCCCACTGACCCCCTCACACCCAGATCCTCCCACTGAGTCCAATCCCCTCTGTACCCAGAACCACCAACCCCGCAGATTCCCACCGAGCCACCCACACCCAAATGGCTCCACACAGAACCCTCTCTTCCCCTACCTGGATCCCCCCACATTAAGTTTGCCAATGATACCAAGCTGGGAGGGGTTGCAAGTGCTTTGGAGGACAGGATCGTAATTCAAAATGATTTGGATAAACTGATGAAATGGTCTGAGGTAAACAGAATGAAAGACAAGGGTGAAGTAGTCCACTTAGGAAAGAACAGTTCCTTGCACATATACAAAATGGACAATGACTGCCTAGGAAGGAGTAGTGCGGAAAGGGATCTGGGTGTCATAGTGAGCCACAAGCTAAACAGGAGCCAACAGTATAACATTGCTGCAAAAAAGCAAACACCATTCTGGGATGTATTAACAGGAGTATTGTAAGAAAGATACAAGAAGTAATTCTTCTGCTCTACTCAGCCCTGATTAGACCTCAGCTGGAGTATTGTGTCCAGTTCTGGGTGCCTCATTTCAGGAAAGATGTGGACAGCTTGGAGAAAGTCCAGAGAAGAGTAACACAAATGATTAGAGGTCTGGAACACTTGACTAATAAGGGAAGGTTGAAAGAGCTGGGTTTGTTTAGTCTGGAAAAGAGGAGACTGAAAGGGGGCAAGACAATAGTTTTGAAGTACCTAAAAGGTTGTCACAAGGAGGAGGAAGAAAAATTGTTCTCCTTAACTGCCAATGGTAGGACAAAAAGCAATGGGCTTAAATTACAGCAAGAGAAGTTTAGGTTGGACATTAGGAAAAAATTCCTGACTGTCAGGGTGATTAACCACTGGAATAAGTTGCCTAGGCAGGTTGTGGAATCTCCATCTTTGGAAGTTTTTAAGAGCAGGTTAGACAAACACCTACCTGTCAGGGGATGGCTTAAGAGGGTAGTTGGTCCTGCCATAAGTGCAGGGGACTGGACTTGATAACCTCTCATGGTCTCTTCCAGTTTCTATGTCTTTCAACGCTTGAACTTTGCTGAGCTGAGCCTGCCTGCTCCATACCTGGGGTGGGGGCTAGGCTGGGCATGCATATGAGACTTTGTCCCTCTTGCTTGCTATCTTGGTGTCTTGCCAGGGGAATTTCAGGGGTAGGCCATGTCCTTGCCCTGTCTCAGAGTCAGGCAGAGCCTCACCACTGAGTCTTTGTCTGGGAGTGGGAAGGGCTTCAGAATCATCTCCCACCACCACACAGTCAGAGGCCTGTGCTCCACACTGCTCTACTAGAGTGTCCATATTTATTTTTGACAAATAAATATAGAGGATTTTGAAGACTTTTAAAATACTTCACTCAGAATTTTTTTTTCTTTGGGGTGTGTGGGGTGTGTGTGTGTGTGTAGAACTCCTTCGGCAATATCTGCCTGCAGAAGTACAACAGTAGCAACAACATTAAAGTTCCCTAACTAAAGCTGGTTTTCCACCTCAGCTGTGTGCCTTACTGGCAAAGTGCTGACTTGCTGCCAATCACAGAATTCCTGTTTTCTTGGAAAATAAGCTAAAGAGAATGGTTGGAATTTCACTGTTCTGGCCACTGGAGCATGTACAGTGACTGCATTTGAAATGGGCAGTGAATACAGTGCTAACAAAACAATCTAAAGTGTGCCCTAGCACTTTGACATAGGACACATTTCAAACATACTAAGGGAAAGTAGAAGCAGAAAACCCCATCCAAAGGAGGCAGAGTGAAGGAGGGAAACAGAAGAAGAAAGATAACTGAAAGAAAGATAACTGTGAAATTGAAAAAGGTGAAAAACGCCATAATTATAGGCCAAGAGTACAGTGGTCCCATAGTTAAGGTTGCTTTCCACTTTCTATTATAAAATCTTGTTTCAGTTTCTTAGAACTTTGCTGAACTTAACCATTCAAGCTGAACTTTTCCATATGGATGTCTGTGTCAAGCTGATTTATTTATTTATTTATTGGTGTTTCAGCTAGGTTCTGGGGAAAAATATGTATGATTATGTAATTAAAGACTATACCATACTACATATGTACAAGGGAAACATAGGTATGGTTGCATGGGCAGTTGTAAATTTGGCAATTCCTGTTACTGTACTTGAGCGCTGAAATCATAACATTCTTTTACCATAGTTTTTTGATGTAATGATATGTAATTTTACAAGTTTTGCCACATATCTGACAAGGCTCTCCAACTATGTCCCTTGTGTTTCTGCTTCGTTGTGAATAGTATGTGTGTGAGAGAATGAATAAGGTATTTAATTCATTTTAAAGGAATCATATTAGATTTACGTTAAATTACTCCTGAGTGAATTCTGTATCACGGCACACATGCAGAATTCACGTACCTTGCAGATTTTTTTCTCACCCTAGAAAAGAGTTTCTGCTGGGAAGGTGCTTCAGTTACACTCTTTGCCCATCCAGGGCTGCTGTGGTGCCAGAAGAAAGGGCAGCCAGTCACAGAGAGGGAAGAAGAAGCTGTGTTCCTCACAGCACATGTTTGAAGGGCTAGATGAGGAGAAAAAAACAACGAGTTGTGTGGCACTTTAACAGATTTATTTTTTGCATGAGCTTTCATGGGAGAAGATCCCACTTCCTCAGATGCTTCGAAGATGGGTGAACTTACAGAAAGGAATGAAACTAAATGCAGGGGGGTGTAAAACATAGGATCAGGTCATACAGTAACAGCAAATCAGAGCAGTTTTCAGGCTCAAACCATGGGAAACCTGAAGTCAAATTACCCTTTGTAATGGGAAAATAACCCATAGTCTCTATTAAGTCCTGCTTTCACAGAATTTAGCTTGCATATTAATTCGAGTTCAGCTGTTTCTCTCTGAAGTCTTGATATCTCAGGTACATCTCTAACGAGTCGTTAACAAATCCATCATCGAGTGATGAGGAAGATGGAAGTGCTCAGCAACTGGTTTCTTTGTTCTTTGATTTCTCATATCAGCTCTGTGCTCATTCAGCCTCTTACGCCGCAATCTTCCTGTTTGTCCTCCAATATATAAGGTGTTGGGGCATTTCTTGCACATGATGGCATGGACCACATTAGATGAGGAGACACAGTATGAAGGGGAGGGGATAGACAGGACAGGCAGGGTCGGCTGTACTGTGAGGCAAGAGACAGACATGGCTTCGGGGGCCATTTCTTGGGGCCCCCCACCCCCCCCCCCCCCCCCCGAAGATCAGGCTGGCTCCTGCCTCTTTAACTCTCTCCTAGCAGCTCAGGCACTGTTAGTCAACTGGCAGCTTAAGTCATGTAGGCAGAGTGCACTTTAAATCCCTCTGCAGGCAGACACTGGAGATTTATGCACTTTCGAAAACCGTTTCAATCTCCATGAATGAGATGGGGGGAGGGCACCAAATCAAAATTTGGCTTGGGGCACCACAACTCCATGAGCCATCCCTGAGAACAGGGTACATGG
>VOCP01058816.1:0-31495 GCA_007922195.1 Podocnemis expansa | reverse complement strand
GGGGGGACTGGGCAAGAGTGGAGAACACAGGTGTGAGGCACCAGAGGAGGTGAAGGGGCCAGGACAGGATGGGAAGAGGCAAGGGATGGCTGGAGGGTGGATGAGGAGATGTGAGGTAATCGGGGCTGGGGAGGTTAGGGGCTGGGGAGGGAGGCTGGAGCAGAGGGACACTCTGAGGGAAACGGGGATGTGGGCAGGGGAGGGGAGGCTGGAAGGAAATGTGAAGCTGGAGCCTAACTGCCCACAGCTCAGACTGTCAGGGCATCCTCCAACTCTGCCCTGTATATAAGAAAAGACCCACAGAGAGCCTGTCCCAACTGCCTCACTGCCCCCACAGCAGGAAAAGAGCAGGACATGGGCCCTCAGACTATCCTCATCCCGGCAGGATGCTGCTGCTGCCACTGATGGGGGGGGGGGGAGGAAGAGTGGAAGGTGCGCTACTGCTGATGGGGAGCACCAATACAAGTATAGCTCACCAGGTGCCAGAGACCCCATTTTCCCACCACAGACCAGCCAGTGGAAACTCAAAATCTTAACACCCTTGCATGCCAAGGGCTATAATCTGGCCCTGCTCCCAGCACCTTCAGCAGTAGCATTTGGCTGAAAGTGCTGGCAGGGGGTGGGATGGAGCACTTTTACAGCCTTTACAGCTTTTACAGGCAGTTTTCTTTGAACACTTGCAGAAAGTGGGGGTAGCCTTGGTAGCTGGGGAGCTTTTGTGTGTCATGCATGGCTGGGAACGCTTCCACCTGTGTTACAACCCTCAAAAGGTTGAGTACCCCTGATCCAGATGACCACATACAGAACAGGCACAGTAGGACAACCCTATTTCTGCTACTGGTGTGGGCAGGAGGGGCATATTGCAGTGAGATGGCAAAATGAAGGAAATCCCACAGCAGCGTATCAAAAGCAGCAGACTGTTTGAGGAAAGTTGGACGGTCTGAGAAGAGAGCCACCCATAATATAGCAGGAACAAATTTGACTTTGATGGGTGCTGCAATAGACACTTTTAGAGAATGGACACTGTCCAGCATGCAATGAAAATTCTCATTTCCCTTTTGAGGATTGTCTTCAAGGCACAATTTGTTTCAAGGTTGCTGAGCTTTAAAAAGGAGTCTGTTTTGACTCTGCAACGAACCTTGTTACCAGCTTTGCCCTCATATCTGTGCAAAAAAACACCATCACAGGACCTAATCAAACAAGCTACTCTATCCAAGGCTCACTCACCTACTCATCCACCAATGTGATTTATGCCATCATGTCCCCCCCACACACACACCTGATATATTGGACAAACAGGACAGTTGCTGCACAAAAGAATAAATGGACACAAATCTGACATCAGGAATCACAACATTCAAAAACCAGTAGGTGAACACTTCAATCTTCCTGATCACACCATTGATGATTTGCTAACAGCTGTGCTCAAAGAAATGAATAATAAACCAAGGCTTCAAAGAGAAAACTGCAGAATTGGAATTCATATGCAAACTTAGCACTGCTGTTTCAGAACTAAATAAGGACTTCAGATTTTTTTCTCATAACAGGTGACTTGACCTCATCTCCCTCTATATGATGTTCCCCAGTGTTTAAACCTAAACTTCTGCATTGATTTGCTGTAACAGTCTGGCTGATCTTATGACTTACACTTCCTTGCATATATTTTTCTTCCATTCTATAAGTTTCTCATCTTCAAAGCAGCTGACGAAGTGGGATTTTTTCACAAAAGCTCATGCAATAAATAAATTTGTTAGTCTTTAAAAGTACCACAGGGCTCCTTGCTTGTTTTGTTTTGAAAGATACCCCATTCAATAAGATTTTACTAGAAGTAAAACTGATTCTTGGAGAGATTAATTTAGAAATAAACCCAGCTTACTTTGCACCACATTGAAGCCAGTTAGGCCAAACACAATATGACAGATTTAAAAAAAAGTTATATGATCATTACAGGCACCACAGCCTACAATCCTTAAATTCAAAAGATACCAACTGAAGACCATGGCTTGGGCTATACTATTGCACTGGGTTGATGGGAGATACGTATACTACAATATGTAGCTTGTGTATCTTCTGTTGACTTTCTAACACTCCCTTACCATGGTGTTTTTACAGGGCTGTGCTGACAGAAAATGCTCTGTTTGACGCAGCATTGCTCTTTTGGGGGGGGGGGGGGGGTTATGTCTAATGGAGAGCACTTCTGAGATCAATTGAGCGGATGTCCACTGGCCAATCAATCAATCTTGCTGCATCGATCTTGGGAGACCAATGCAACAATTTCAATACAGACAAGCTCAGTGTCTCTCAGATGTTGCTGAACTTTCTCTATATGAATGGTATACACAGTGGATGTCAATGTTTTAACCTCTACCTGCCTTCAGGTCCTACTCCCAAAAAGTACTGTTAATAATGCAAGCAAAAACAAGGTCCCAGGGGTCTGGAAAAATCCCAGAATTGAGGCTCATGAGTAATGAATTTAGCTGTCAGGAGAAACACATTTCCTTTTTGTATCACTGCTGAGAGCTTTAGATGCAAGCTGTTGCAGAGGAGTTATTTCCAAAACAAAGATGGAGAAGAAAAGGTTTATGCAGCTGGGAGGCTGCTTTATGGACTCTTAAAAAGAAAGCAGCATGGGAGAGCTGGCTGTGTGTGAGTATTAGTAAGTAATCTTAGTTTTTGCTCCTTGACATCCAGAAATACTTCTGAACAAGTAAAATACTAAACAAAGGATTCCAAGCAGAATCTCAGCAATGTGAAACATAAAAGCAGTTGACCCAGAAGGCCTTGTTCAGGAATAGCTCCCATTGATTACACCTGGGGGTTGCACTGGAGCACAGTGGATATCAGTTGAGTGTTGACTTGTACCATTTGAAAGTAGTTTGTTGATTGTGCATCACAAGTATCTTCTTTACTTCTTATGGGTATGCAAGGAGCACCTGCAATATCACCAAAACACTAAGTATTACTGACAGTCACCCTGTGGTAGATCAGTACCAACCACTGTTCCCTCTAAGCTGTGCACATGCACACACAGGTCATGAAACCTGCGCACACAACAAAATAAAGTGTGAGCAAAAGAATTCAATAGGGCTAATATTGGTGCTCACAAAGAAATGTTTTTGTGCACACAAAGAAATTGTCTGTGCACACAGTCTATGAGTAATTAGAGGGAACACTGGTACCAACCACCAGAATCTATACAAATAGATCAAGAAGAGTGCATTTGTGGTATAAGAAAAGTGTTTGTTCTTCTCGCATTTTTAAAGACTTATGAAGCCCACAGAGAACAATTGTAATGGACACAATACAAGACCCTGGGTAAAAAAGCTATGTGAGACATTAGTGTCAGACCAATTTTAAGGTATTTGTGAACTCTTCAACTTTAGTGAAGAACCATGTATATAGTTAGAACAATTTCACACTGTAAAGTTCAGGTAAGTCAGAGAAATGACTGTGCATAAACAACACCTTCTAATTCAAAATACATACTCCTTTCTGTCCATCACATTTACCTACTCTCTCACTAAACACATTCTACTTGTTAGCACTGCAAAGCCAGTACAGTGATGAAAACAGCTTGCTGGATTCCATTCTGCTTTGTGCATCAAATTGTGTGCCAATTTCTGACTGCCAAATTTTTGTTACCAGAGTGGATGTACTGCAGAAAGAATACAAGCTCATTTTCAAATCCAGCTTGAGTTTGCAGGGTTGGCAATTAGAAAAACATCTTTTGACTGGTGAACTAAGCAAATAGATCCGAGTTTCATTCAGAGAGAATAAATATGGAACTCACAAAGTTATTTTTTCTGACTATTGTCATGATCTAAACATTGTCTGTTTTGGGGACTTGTAGGAGGCTCAGAAAGTTATTCTTGGAATACTGAGGTTTTTAGGTCATCAGTTAAATTCCAGGCTAGATGTCCTATGTATGCACTGGGTTGGTGAGCTCAGTCTATTTTGTGGGGGCCAGAAAGTATCCCCCTTACAAAAAAAAAAAAATCACTATCAAGACTAGTAGCTTTCTTCACAGAGTCAGCCAATGACTGGTTGGACACAGATACAAAACTCTCCTCCCCGTCCCAAAAGTGGTCCCTCCACGTCAGGGTTGAAGCATGCTGGCAAAAAGAAGAAAGCAGGCTTGCACTGTAAATGCATGTCTTACACCTATCCTATGGATAAACAAAGGAATTCAGCAGCTAGGGCTATCAAGCCTATCTAGGGGCCAGAGTGGATAAAATAGATTTGTATAGGTGTTTCTTTATTAAAATCAGGGTTCTTGTTTAAATTTAAATTAAAATAAATTAAATTGAAATTTAATAGTATCTTACTTTTTCAAATAAACCTATTTAAATTTGGAAATGTGACAACAACATATACTGAGACTTCAACTTACTATAATCTATTAATCATTGAATCATAGATGATTAGGCCTGGAAAGGACCTCAGGAAGTGATCTAGTCCAACCCCTGCTCAAGGGAAGGCCAACCTCTCACAGGATGCACAGCAGGTTATGACCTATATGACTTTCCTGTTCACTTGTATACTGATTGTATGATTTGTTGCCACTTACACCATGCAATGTTTCTCTATGGATGCTTATAACCTAGTCTACATGTTTAGCATGATACGTTTCCTACAACTTCATGCATGTGCACAGACGTGTAACGTTTTCCATTGCTAAAGGGGGAGGGACACACACAGAACTCTCAGCAGCATTGAGCAAGCAAATACCTGGAAAAGGCAGCAAAGACAAACTAATTCAGGTGGCTCAGACAAGACAAAGGAATCACCTCTGCCCAGAAAGGGAGGAGGGGGAGGTGAGAGGAGTTTTGGAACGAAGAAAACACTTGGAAGACTTTGGGGCTTTTAGCTGAGACTCTCCATCTTGTAACAACTTCAAGCAAGATCTGGGCCCTGCCTGGTCACAGGCAGAGACTGGCTGTATGAACTTGAACTATGAGGTCGGTTTAAGTAGAGATATTAGGGTGATATAAATGCTTTACCTTTTATTTTCTTGTGGTCTCTCCTGACTCATTTATATTGTAATTATGGCCAATCGTGGCAGATTCTCACTTAGAATTAGAATCTGATCAATGAACTAGCAGTTTTAGCTAAAGCTGTGTGATCTTTAGAGGGTATGAGTGAAGAGGGTTGGGTACTATCCATTTCTTTGTTAAATGAATGGACTTGAGTATATGGTGATTGGGAGTGGACCCCCATCTCTGTAGACAGTGGCTCTCATAATGGTGTCTGGGGCTGGGGGATTGTCCTCAAGTAGACAGAGGGCATACACCCACTTCTTGGGACCAGCTGCACACCAGAGGCCAGAGTGGACTGACTCAGGAGTGAGTGGTCACTTGGCAAGGTGGGGCAAATTGGGATTCAGGAGTGGGAATTGGGAGGTCACAGCCAGAGCCGTAACTACAGCGGGGGCCAACATGGCTCAATGGAGCATCTCTACTAAAGGGCAGTTTTCGCAGTGCTGGCTCCAAGTGCTGATAATTGCAAGGGGCACATTTCAATCTGAACGTGCCCCCGGGGGAAAAACAGAGCATTATGGCTCTAGTCACAGCAGCATACCGAACTGGATCTAGGGAGCAGCTTGTCACACAACCCCAACTAAGTCACCAGCCAGGGCTTTGTTAAGCTGGACCTTTAAAACCTCAAAGGATGGAGACTCCATAACATGTCTAAGTAAACTATTCCAGTGCTTCACCACCTTACTAGTAAAAAGGTTTTTCTTTGTATCCAACCTCAACCTCCCTCACTTCAACTTGAGACCATTGCTCCTAGTTCTGTCTTCTGCCACCAGTGAGAACAGCCTAGTTCAGGGGTCAGCAACCCAAAAGATTAAGAGGATCCATTTTTTAAAATTCCTTCAATAACCAAGTGGTTTGAGAGCTGTAGTGAGTGTAGTTTACTGGTGGAGGATGGGGAAAGCAGGGCAGGGGTGCCTGCCACAGGGTCCCATGGCAAGAGACTGGGCCCCCTGGTGGTGGTGGGGAGTCTAGAGCCTGGCATTAACAGCCCACAGGGTCTCCCAGCAGCATGGGGGGGGGGGACGGGGACCAGAAACCCCAAAGGAGCAGCCAAAGAGCCACATGTGGCTTTAGAGCTACAGGTTAGACCCCTGGCCTAACTCCTTCCTCCTTGAATCCCTCTTTCAGGTAGTTAAAAGCAGCTATCAAATCTTCCCTCATTCTTCTCTTCTGCAGAAGAAACAAACCCAGTTCTCTCAGCCTAAGTCATGTCCTCTAGTCCCATAGTCATTTTTGTTGTTCTCTGCTGGACTCTTTTCAATTTGTCTACATCATCTCTGTAATGCAGGGGCCAAAACCAGATACAGTAATCACCAGTGCTGAATAGAGGGGAATAACCACTTTCCTTGATTTGCTGCAATACTCTAATGCAGCCCAATATGACATTAGCCTTCTTGGCAATACAGGCACGCTGTTGCCTTATGTCCAGTATCTTATCCACTGTAACCCTCAAGTCCTTATCTGCTGCCTAATTGGTCAGGCCTCATTCCACAGCAGTGCATGGGATTCTTTCATTCTACATTCAGGACTCTGCATTTGTTCTCGCTGAACCTCAGATTTCTTTTGATCCAATCTTCTATCCTATCCCTGCCCTCCAGCATACCTACAATCCCCCCAGCTCTGTGTCATCTGACACCTTACTGAAGGTTCAATCCACCCAATTCTCCAGATCATTAAATGAAGATGTTAAATAAAACCAGCCCCAGCACTGTTCCCTTCATTACTGGCTGTCAAATAGACTTTGAACCATTGATTGCTACCCATTGATGCCATGGTCAATCCAGCTTGCAGTCCATCTTATATTAAATGTATTTATATATATTAAATCATTTAAATTAATTTTAAAAATAATGTTGAGCAGTATCTGTTTACATCAAGGTTCATAGAAAGTGAAATCCTGAACTTGTTAAAGTCCCTGGATAAATATCAGGAATCCAACTGTTACATGCTAAACAGCTTTGACAACAATATCCTCTCCTGCAGATTCAGGAAGAGTATTTTCATTTCAACAAGGTGAGAAAGGATGAGAGCTATGAGAAAAGAGTTTTAAAGAAGATTATCAATGTATGTTTTGCATATAAAACTAATTTATTTATTGTTGCATGTTGGCCCATCCCTCCGTGTCTATCTCAGAGGGCACCCACACCCCTTCACTGCCCTGCATTGGTGGGTATTCAGCAACCCTCCCATGGCAAGCAGACAGTTTATAACCCCAGGATGGATGGGAAGGCAGTCTATGATGTTGCACAGGCAATGATCAGTGAACCATTATAAGGCTGGCATGGAAAAGGGGGAAGCAGGCCTGCCCAACTCCATCCATCTCTGCCACATAGACAGCAGGGTCCCACCCACAATGCACAGACTCAGTTGCCAGTTCTACCAGTGCTGGACTGTCACTCCCTTCCCCTGGGCTACTTCCTGCCCCTTTTCCTAGTGGTACCTGATCAACCAATTCCCACTTGGCCTAATTGGGGTAGTCACCCACAGATAGGTTGCAGAACCTCTTGATGGCATGGGGGGGGGGCAGTAGATCTGGTAGCTCATCAGGGCTGTCAGCGTACAGCAGTTTTTTAGGTCACAGCCCTTCTGGTCCTCCTCCCTGTTTTGTGGCTGGCAACTCCTCCAGTCCACTGGCCCCCAACAGGCTCAGCAGCTTCTCAGGGGTGAGCTGTTCTGGTAGTTCCTGTGGGCCCCAGGCCACCAGCAATCCTTGCAGGTTCCCAGCAGTGGGCAGATCTGGCCACTCCTCCTGGTCCCTGTCGATAGGCATCTGCAGGCAGGATAAGGTTCCCAGGCTGTAGGCAACTTGTCCATCAGACACCGTTAGCAGGCCACAGGTGGCTCATCTCTAAGATATTGGTCATAGCCCACAGGTAGCTCCTGAGAGAAGGGAGAGACTTCCTTCCCCTCTGGGAGCTCAGCACAGACTTAGATCCTGGGTTTTGCTGTAATACTTCCTGTTCTGCCCCCTGACTTCCAGGGTGACAGACAGGCAATCTCTGGCTCTCACATTTGGGGTTGCCTCATCACTCCTTGTCTACCTCAGAGGGAAGCCATGCCCCCTAACTACATTTAATAAAAAGGAAAGCACTGTCTATAGTTAGAGAACAGAACAAATTCATTACTTTTAGGTTACCATGTCTGGAAGGCCCTTTTACATATAAATGATGCCTTGATAAACTCTTTAAAAAAACTTCTTACTTATAAGGTGGTTTTGTTGAATTAATAAACTAATTTTAAAAGTGTTTCTATGAATATAATTGAATTTCAATTTCCAAAGAGTTTGACACAAAGTAAAAAAATACATCATCCTCCATTTTCTAATCATAATGTAAAAACTAAAGAATCTGAATAAATGTAAGGTAAGGTATATAGTTATTTAAATAAAAGTGTATAAATATAATGCATTTTCTTGATTACCAGCCCTCTTCCCCCCCCCCCGATAAGTAGGCAATTGTATGTACACTTTTGCAACATGGACCACTTGGAGGGTGCCTTCAGGTGGTGTTACTGGGGAATGCTCAAGTTGTCCCCTCCAGATGGTCTGTGTTCCACCCTCTGTCCACACTGGGCTCTGCTCTCAAGTCCCTTTCTTGGGCCTTAGCCCTCTGGCCAAGCTCTTCAAAGCCACCATTTCTGGGGTTCAGTCCTGCTCACACTGGTCCAGTCCATTAGTAAAAGTCAATGGATCAGCAGCCTGTGCCACTCCTGGCACCCATGCTGCTCCTGGCACAGTAGGGGCGCCAAGAGTGACCTGAGTCTGCCTACTTCTCCAGGCCACAGCCCAGGGAATCTAAGTGCCTCCACTGAGACCTTCCACCTCCCTCCAGTCACTCCTCACCAGTCCATGCTGACTCCCTGGGCCACTTCCCTGCCCCCAGCTGCAAGCAGTCTCTCATCACCGGAGCCCAGGCTGCCATCCACTCCTGGCTCCTTGTCCCTGAACTGCTGCTCCAGCCACAGTCTGGTTTTTTCAGGGTCTCCAGCTTCTGGTCAGCTCTTTCTACTCAGAGCTCTCTAAAGTGCTGGCTCCTACAGCCAGCCTGCTAGGAAGAAGACCTTCTCCCTGCAGCTCCCCATAGCAGACTAGGCAGCTTGCCCTGCTGTTTCCTTCTTATACTGGCAGTCCATCCTCTGATTGGCTATTGGCTCCTGGCAGCTAATTGGCTGCCACACAGAGGCCCTCTTAACCCATGTAACACTGTAGCAGAGCAACTGAACCGCACTGCTACAGCAATATTTAATTTCAAATCAATATTTTAATGGATAACAACCAGTGAGATTCAACCTTTCTTTAGGAAAATAACTAAAAATAATAAATGCAAAACAATATTAAAATCAGTCACTGAAATCAAAGTTTTCTGCTTAGTGATTTAAATTGTTTTGATTCAAATCAATTTATCCTGCTAAGGGCTAATCTAGATGGGAAAGTTCTCAGTTTAGTTTATGATGCTTTGTAAGTTTTTGTATAGGGACTACTAGGTGGACACAAAACACTTTACTCATCATATTACATCAGGGGTCAGCAACCTTTGCCAGCCCCCCATGCAAGCCCTGCCTCCTGCATCCTCGGCAGGTTCAGGGGTGGTGCCAGCAGGTGCCAAGGGCAGGACAAGCAGAGGCCCAGAACCATGCACACAGTGGTGCCTTTTCCCTGGGGCCAGCAGGACATAGGAACTGTAGCACACGCATGACTCTTGTAGGCCCAGGCCCCACTGGTGGGTGGGACTACCAGGGAGAGCAGCTGTGACACTGCATGCTGCTGGGAATAGGCATACTTGCCAGCTTTAGCATTTGTGCCAAGGTTGCTGACTCCTGTACTACAGGTTGTGAAGTGCTACTGTACACAAACCGAATGGGGGAAAACATACTAACTAAACAAGAAGGAAAGGGCAGAGCATAACTCCACCCCATAATACTCAGAGTTACCCAGTTAACCCCCTTGATGACCGCTTTACTATAAAATGAATAAAGCCTAGTGGCACTAAAGACTAAAATTTATTTATTGCTGAGCTTTCATGGCAGAAAATCCCATTTGTCAGATGCTTGAAGATGAGAACTACAGATGAACTGGAGCAAAATAAATGCAGGAAAGTAAGTTGCAGGATCAGATCAGATTGTTACAGCAAATTAAAACAGTAGTTTAGATTCAAACAGTGGAGAACAGCATATGTTTTGATTTGCTTTAACAGTCTGACCTGATGCTATGACTTATACTTCCCTGCATTTATTCTCCTCCTATTCATCTATAGTTCCCCATCTTCAAGCAGGATTTCTCCCATGAAAGCTCATGAGATAAATAAATTTGTTAGACTTTAAAAGTACCACTAGACTCCTTGTTTGTTTTCCTGAACTAGACTGACACAGCTACCCCCTGGAACTTGTTACTTTACTATAGAAATAGTTTAAGCTAAAGTCAAAAGTAGCCACTCTTACTCCAGAAAAGGAGTTTAACTGACTAATGATAATATACCAATGTAACCATGTAGAAAAGCCCTAAATCAACTTAAAAATCTGATTTATTGTTAGCTAATAACCATCTTTGTTCTGTTTGCAAGTACCTAGAGGCACAGAATTGTGAGAGAGAGATGGCTGATCACTGCTATTATGCAATTCTGCGGAACAGAATAAATTTAGAGTCACATTTGAACACAAGGTTTTTAGAAAGATGCAATCAGGCTTTCATGGGTGTATTACCAGTGCCAGGAAGGCTGATGATGCTATCTTTCTGAGAAAGCAGGTGGCTCTGCTCCATCCAGTGCTTCCGAATCACGCAATATCAGAACCTGGGTGACAACTTAGCTTCCAAGAAATTAAACAAACCTATGGGACAGAGAAGGGCATTCAAGGTTTCAAGACTGCATTTTCTCTCATCTTGACTTGATCAAATCATTAATGAGGTGGCAGGTGGAACAGCCTATGACAGCTATGAAGATGGAGTGTGTCCAGTCACTGATCAGTGGACAGAAGAGAGAGCAACTGCTATAATCCTGGAAGGAAAGTGGAGAACTGCCTTTTTTTGGGTACCATGGCCTGAATTATGACAGATGACAACTGGGTTTTACCAGTTATTTTGTCAGGTAATAAATTTCATTTAGTTCAAGTCAGAAGAAGCTGAAGTGCTGTTATGAATTTTCTCAATAGTAAATATACTGGAGCTTTATGCTAATAAGACTTTTCCCCTTAACAGGAGTAATGAGACCTCACTACTTTTAGAGACCACAAAATCTAAGCAGGTCTAACATTTAATCAGAGAATTCATAGGTAATAATTTTAAAGTTCATTTAATTTCAGAAGGGTTATTTACTCAGTGCTCGATCATTTAATACCCTTAAAGAAATCACACACATATACGCACACACACATTGCCTTTCTTATTGAATTCCTCAGGAACAACTAGTCTCTGTGCATCCCTCTGCTTCATGAGACAAGAATCTGAACTGGTCTACATTTAACATTTATATTGGCATAGCTCTGTCATTCAGGAACATGAAAAAATTCACAGTCCTAACCCATACAGCTACACCCACAAAGCAGTGGCGGAACTAGGTATTTTGGCGCCCAGGGTGCACCCAGGGCAAGCAGCACGAAACTTGCCATCAAATTGAGTGGTGAAATGGAGCTGCTCGACTGAAATTGCCCTCTAAAATACAGTGCCTAGGGCAAAGCACTGGTCGCTCCACCCTAGTTATGGCCCTGCCACAAAGCCCCCAATGTAGACAGAGCTATTCCAAACTAAAAGGAGTGCTTCTGCCAGTATAGCTAACATTGTTCAGGGAAGGGATGCACTGATGATGACAGAAAAACTCACTTCTGTCAGTGCAAATTGCATCTACGCTCAATAGCTATAGCAGTTCAGACTTTGTAGTGTAAATAAAACCCTGAGTTCAAAGTCTGATCTCAGTTCTTCACTCCCCAGTCTAGGCGCAAGGAAGCTTTCTGCTGCTGCCCTGATAGAGCAGATCAGCCAGTGTAGACTGAATGTTGTCTAGTTTTTCCCCTCAGCTACACAGTGAGCTCATGGCATGGTCCTAGGAGCGGAAGAAATATTACCTTGCCATTATCTGGTTCTCCTTCCTTTTGGGCATGACCAGTCAGCAATGGGAAGGGAGAAGACATTTAAGGGAGGAAAACTGCACTGTGCCCCAGAGCCTCTGGGTTGCAGATTCAGTATACATAGGCCCTGGCTTTGAGGGAAACCACTGTAGAGACACTATTTGTTTCCCAGTTAACAGTAACTCTGAGAGGAAAATATTTAGCTACAAAATGCAAGATAATAACAGCACATAAATATCAAGAGCCTATAAGTCAGCATTTAGGCTAGTGCATTGTGACTGAATACTCATTTCTCTGTTTGAGATCAGGGTAATGTGTGTATTAATTGGGCAGTGTCACATTTAAAAGGTTGGGATTTACAAATGGTGTTTAAAAATGCGATGGCTAGTGGGACAAAGGAACTCTGTATAGATTCTGGTAGGAAAAGGGTTAAAACCCTTCCCTAAACACAGGTGCTCAACACATTCCTGTTCTGATTCTCATTGCCTGATTCCCTGAGAGGTCAGGTATACCGTTCATATTGGCCTGAACCGAGAATAAGGGGAAGATCAGTAGAAGGCATGTTGCCTCCATAATAGTTGAAACAAGCCTTTTCTGTCCCTCAGTCACATTAACATGACCAGTTCATATGTTTTCATGTGCAATTTTCTGTGTTCACACTATGTGCTAGGTGTTGTTAGTTAAAATGTGTTAGTTGACACATTTTAACAAAGCGCACTTATTTTCCCAATGTAGACAAACCCACAGATATCATTCCAGGTTTGATCGAAGTCTCCCTACCCTGAGTACTTCCTAATGTTTCATTTCTGCTTTGTAAGACAGACAGTTCATTCTTGAACTGTCTAAATTAAATACAATGCTGTAAAAGTACATTGATATTTTTCCTTCACAGGTAATGTCAGCAATGTGAAGTTCATAATGTTAGAACCTCAAGCTATCCTTATCACCCTGTAGTAAGGAAAGCAAATGACTCCATAATTGCAGCATGACCAATGCCACTGTGCCCTGGAAAGTGATCCCACTGTGATGAAGAGGCAAGTAGACCACACAGCATCCTTCAGAGAAGTAGACAAGTGCTTCTGAATTATTCATTAAGTAACTTGTATTGCAGATCCTAAAGAAATCTGAGACTGGCAGTCTTTTTAGATCTGTTATCTCATCAGGCAGAGTCTGGATTAAAGGCTTGATGCTGAAGCTCACAAATATGATTCCCTGACACAAGACACTACTTTGGACAATACTGAGCAATAGACAGCTACTTGTCCATATGGGCAACAAAGTCAATTTGTCCCCATTCCTCACTAATGGACTGCCACAGTACTCACACTGATACTCTTCAATGTTTACACAAGTGACATGGCTTCAGCAAAGTTGTGCAAATTTGCATATGTGGATGATCCTGCCCTTGCAATTCAAGCAGCCACCTTCAGTGCCATTGTCTCCACCTTGAATGAGGACCCAAACACCATGGAGGAATATTTCCAGAAACAGACGCTCAAGCTGAATCCTCAAAACAACAATCATTGCATTCTATCTTGATAGAAGAAACAGGAAGAGCACCCTGAAAGTGACCTTCTGTGGCAACACTGCACAGCAGGATCAACCCCAACTAAAGTCATAGCTTTGTCAAACTGGGCCTTAAAAACCTATGAGGAAGGGAGATTATACCACCTCCCTAGGTAACCCATTCCAGTGCTTCACCACACTTTTAGTGAAAAAAAGAGTTTTCCTAATATCCAGTCTAGACCTCCTCTACTGCATCTTGAAACCATTGTTCCTTGTTCTGTCACCTGCCACCACCAACAGGATCAGGTCCAGGAACTGGCAAGCTCAAGGTGAGGGGCATAAGGCTCAGTGCTGTGGACATCAGAGATAGCTCTTGTGTACTCTGTAGCTGTGTACTGTGCATTGGTATGAACCAGAAGTAACCATACTTGACTTGTTGATGTCCAGCTGAAAAGTGGAATGCAGCGTATCACTGGAACTCAAGTCAACCCCAACACCTTGACTGCTTGATTGCTCCTCCATCCATTCACACCAATGCTGTAACCCTTTGAGAACTCCAGAGTCAGGGAAAGTGAACTTTTCCCATTCACGAGGACCTTAACAACGTCCCTCAACACTGCCTGAATTACATAAGCCTTTTTGGACCCACAACTTAAACCTTCAACAGTGCAACTTCAATTGTGATAAAGTTTTGAAAGCCAAGTGAAGTTTATGAAAAGTTACAAATAAACACCCCATAAAAGATCTAACACAGAAGACTCCTGGCTTCAATCTTTCACAAAGCTTATGAGCAACCCTAAATCCCATGCTCACAAACCACACTAGATACAGATACTTGCTACGCAAATGGAAAATTATGGACTCCAGTGTGCAACTGTGGTCACCTAGACCAGACCATGGAACATATAGCAACACTCAGCTCACAAATACAAAGAAGGCATCATAGCAATGTACTCTACTAATCCAGATACAGTTATTTGGCTTAACTTTTTGAATGCAAATTCATAGTTGTTGCTCTACATTTACATCAAAGAAGATGACTGCAGATCCTGAGCAGCACTGAACAGTTAACATTTATTTTGTTCTTGTGCTGTAAAGCTCTCTAAATTCACTGACAGACATTGTTTGAATACCCAGTATATTGCTGGAAAGCCCATAAATAGCTCCTCTTCGAACACAATGCTGAAAGCCCAAAGTAATAAAAGAGAAGCAAAATATTCCAGCTCTGAAGAGCTTATTGTATTTGTTCAGGCCAAAGACTGCAGTGGCTTGAATAAAAATAAAAGCCAAACTATGCAAGAAATGCTATCCATTCTTCAGACTCCCTTAAAATGGGTCCATTTTCCTACAGCTATAAAAAATAGCCATGGGAGCACTAAAGGTGAGGATGAGAAAAGTGCATAAATGAGCTGGACATACACAACACTAAAACAGATTAGGATTACAGTCAGCTGCTTCAAACTTGGATACCTAATACTAGAGCTGTGAGTGCTCAGCGTCTGTAAAACGTTGGCAACTTTTCCCTTGCTTCTCAGCGGTGGGTGCTCAATACTTGCTGAAAATCAGGCATCTTCTAAGGCATCTCAAGTAGAGCACTGAAAAACGGAAGCATCCAAAATCACTGAAAGTACTGTTTATTTAGGTTTACACTGCCCTTGTGATTACTGCTCTTGAAGTATGAAAGCAGGACAAGCCTTCTGGAAACAGACCGGATTTACCTCACATGCAATTCATTCAGCACCTGCTTGCCAAGCCTACACAATGAAGTGAGATAGATGAAGGACAACATGATCTTTTTCTTGATTTCCTATTTTGACTACACCCTTCCAATAGGTTACTTCAGGCACTATCTTCTAGGCTGAAATCCAGTGGCATAGTGATGGGGGGAGCAGTGAGAGGTGAAGCCACCAAGCACATGGCATTCCATCATGGCAGTGGCAAGCCTGGGGCAGGGGGCCTGGCCAGCCCTTGGGCCAAAGGCCATGCTTCATGGTGCTCTTGTCCTGCCTTCCCCACCCCCGAGCCAGCTGCCCTGCCATCATGCTCTTGCCCTGCTTCTCCCACCCCCAAGGGTTAGGGTAAGGTTAGGGTTGGGGTGGGGACAAGGCTGGCCAATGTATGGCTGCTGCACTCTGCAGCCAGCCAGCCTTGTAGTGTGATCCTGCAGGGTGCTGTGGGGCTGAGTAGAGTGGCCTGGGATATGCAGCGCCAGTGCGGTTTAGCCTGGGCCCTGCCAGGGCAGAGTGGAGAGGCACTGGCCCAGGCTGGGAAATGGGGCGAGAGCCACTTTGGGGCCAGACAGCACCAGGGCTTGAAGAAGCGGAGGCAATAGCAGTAGACCGGGACTTGGGGAAGCAGGGGCAATAATGGGAGTGGAGGCTGGGGGGGGGGGGCGCTATAGCACCAGGATTTTGGAGAAGCAGGGGCAATAGTAGGAGCAGGAGGCTTGGGGGCCTGTGCCCCAAATCTTTTTTTTGGGAAGGAACTACTCCCTTTTCCAGGGCCACCACCCTGGGGCACAGCTGCAGGAACCCTGGTGTGATGGACTGACACCCCATGTTGCAGGTACAGACCCCCTCCCTGGGGCAGCTGGAGGCTAGTCCTGGGACCCTTCCTGCCCCACATGGAGGGTAGGGCTGCAAGGTGCAGAGGGGCATGGCATGCCCAGGGGGGGGTAACAAATGTGGGCTTGGCCCCCAGGTGCCAGATACCCTTACTATACCACTGCTGTAATCCTGTGGCTCTCCTCAAACCTAAGAAACCCATGGGGTAGAAAAAAGTTTTGTCTTCATGGAGGGTTCTTACCTTTATCTTCATATATTGTATAACTTTCACCACTCCACATAGGTTTTATATTAGTTATCAGAATGCAATAAAAGGCATACTTTTGATTTCCTGTCACTTGAAAAAAAATGGAATGTTTTTGAACATATGTACAACTAATTAGTATTAATGAGTTTATATGATCTAAATTATAATTTAGGGAATAGAATACTAGGTACTCTGCTTGTCCACTTGCCTCTAGAAGCCAGATGTGTTTTTGGCTAGAAATCTGACTTTGTAATGCCTCACATTGTCTACACTGACAAAATTAATTTGAAATAGTTATTCAAAAATAACTATTTTTATTTTAATTCAAAATAACTATTTTGAATTAGCATTATTTTGAATATATTATTTCAATTTAGGAGTCCAGTGAAGACTCTCTAATTGGAAATAAGGTAGGAGTTATTATTTTGAAATAGAGAGTCTTCTCTAGACTCTAATTCGAAATAGGGGAAGGCAGGGAAAAGAATAGGGCCATTATTTTGAAATAAGTCTATGCCGCAGCTTAGAATGGCTTATTTCAAAATAACAAAATGCCTGCATGGATAGGAAAAAAAGTTATTTTGAAATAAGCCTTATTTCAAAATAACTTCTAAGTGTAGATGTACCCTGTGATATATGTGTTAATAATTTATATCTAGGCCCTGATCCACCAAAGCATTTAAACATATGCTTAACTTTAAGCAGGTGAGTAATTGCATTGTAGTCTATGGGATTACGAGTGATTAGTGAAGGTCGGTTGCCTAACTGCTTCATTAGGTCAGAATCTTAACTGGCTTCCCTTTTCAATGTATTTGCTTCTGGAAGTATCCCACTACCTTCTTGGAATGAACTCAAAGACATATGATGCTCATTTTGGCAATGTCAGCTCTAAGTGTTAAACAGCTATAGGACTAGCAATGTCACAAGAAGAATAGCTGTGATGAGACATCATGATAAAGGTACAAGAACTCCTTGATGTGTCAGCTAATGCGCCTTATCCAAGGAAAATAAGCACATAGGAGTACAAAGCTGTCACCTTCAGACAGCTAACAGGTGCATAACTTTGTTTTGAACGAAGGGGATTAAAATCTATTGTGCAAACTCTTTAACCCTTTACATTATCCCTGCTATGATGGGGTACCACCTACTAGAGCAAGCATGTGGCCTCACCATAGAGTTAAGTTTCTCTTAGAGAGAACTTCAAAAGAATGTTGACATGTGAAAACTATTAATCACAAATAACATTAGAAGCAGAAGCAGAAGTTATTTTTCCCAGGTTACCCATAGTGAAGCTTACATCCCATTGCTTCAAGAATCCTTTACACTAACTAGATTGCAATGTGAAGCACACTGCAATCTATGTAAATCAAACATACATCTGTTGATGCGCTGTTGGGGGAAAGATACAACCTCTCTCTATAGAATAGAATCATAGGGTTGGAAGGGACCTCATGAGATCATAAAGTCCAACCCCCTGGGGCTTGAACCTAGGACCCTCTGCATATTAAGAAAGATGCCAGCCACTACATTATTTCTCTCCTGCCTCAGCTCTTGATGTTGGCTGAAATCTCACTGTTAACCAGATCAGTGCCCTCTGATTCACTGAAGTCTTTGTTATTGCATTTATTTTGGCACTTCAGCTCTTGGATCCAAGACCTTGTAATTTGAGATGTTTGTCTCTTATTTTCTGATACTATTCTGGATAGATTCTGTCCATCAGTGATTTGAATGATAATTGTTCAACAATGGAAATACTTCCTTTATTCTTACCCTATATCAAATTTGATACTTTATTTTTAGAAGGTGACAAATGGTGTTTCTCAAGTTCTTTCAATTCAGTGTTATTTTTTGGATCGTCTCCTGTGCTGTGGCCATTTAGCTAACTAGCCAACCAATTTAGTCAAGAAACTTACTAAGTTTCCTTTTATTATTCATCTGTATTACAGAATCACCTACCAGTCACGCTCCTGAATAAAGACTCCTTTGTGCAAGGCACAGTACAAGTCAGAACATCCTTGCCCCAGAGAGCTTGTTTCCTGAACATTTGACCCATACACACAGTTTTGAAAATACAGCCTACTAATGAATATAAACACAAACCTACCCATGAGTTATACTCATGGCCCAGGGCATCACTGGCACTGGGCTTACGGAGCTCAAGCCCCAAGTTCCAGCACTCCAGCCCCGGGTCTGCTACCAGGCCACCCATGGTGGCAGCTGCAGTGGCAGCGTGCAAGCCCCTAGTCTCAGTGCCCAAGCCCCAGGTCTTTTCCCTGGCCGGCAGCACTCCTGCTCATGGCCAAATATCACTATGGCTTTTTTCTTCTTTCCAAGACTCCTGAATTCAGTTTCCTCTCTAAGTACCCTGATATTTGTATATAACCATTTGCCTGTGATTTAGGAAACTGACATTAAAGAAAAGAATCCACCCATAAAAATACAAAATACTATAATTGAAATTCAGGAAAATGGTGCATTAGGTGATCCTTAAAGACTGGGGACAAATCCACAGCTGGTGTAAATGATGACTGTTCTACTTTGTCAATGGTGTTATGACAAAAAACAGCAGCTAGGGATCTCTCTAGTGGTCTCTCAACTGTCAAGACTATTGTGCTGATAGGACAATGCACATCACAAAGCCCAGAATGAAGCCTATGACAGCTGAAGACAAAAAGGATCTGACCGTGGAACAAACTTCCAGAAATTAGACAAATGCAAAGTTTGACCACCTTTAGAAACTGCTGAAAGAGATTTTCTATATAATAAAGTTTTTCCACCAGAACCAGACCATCCACTGCAAAGGAAACCATATCCCAAGCAGAGTTTTCAACTACCTACAAAGAGAGGAGAGCCAAAGACTCCAGTATATTTTACGTGAAGGGTGTTTCAGATGCTACAGTGATGGATGATGGTACAAATCCATAATGGATCAACACTGAGATTTCACTAGTTTCTTCATGATTCAAATTGAAGACTTTTCAGAGATTAAATTCAGTACCTAATTTTGCCTCTTCCTCCCTTTTTATATCGTGCTATTTGGTGAAGCACATTCCCAAGGACCACATAATGAGTAATATATTGGCTCCAAAGAAACAGATTTAGTTCTAAAATTGCATTAAGAAATCAGAGCTAAAGGATCAATCTTCCTCTTTGCTGGGATGGATTCTGACAGGACATATCACCATCCTCAGAAAAAGGCTGACCTGTTGCCAATGTCACAAGCAGGTTGGGTACTGAAATGTTCTAGAAACTAAGCAGGAGTAAGGGAGGGGAAAATCAGACTGAAAGCTAGTGGTAGAGCAATACCAAAAATGTAATACCCAGCAGGCCATCATGGAAATAGTTGATAAAGAGAGAGCATATGAACAGTAGTGATATTAATAGCTCATTTGCAATTTTTTACTAGAATCTACACACTCCAAAAGCTCAGCTTGGGGACAGCAAGACAGAGGTTTTTTCCAACAAAACATTAGTGTCAATTAGCTAAATATAACTATGATAAATGAGCTGAAGGAGGAAATTGAAACCAATAAAATCCATGAGGCCATTTGTAAAGGTGGCTGGGCCCTCAGCTAGGCTGCTTCGCAGGGTGTAGGCCAGACCCATGACAGGGCTGAACCACAGTCCCCTAAACTCACAATATAATAGTTCTGGGCCTTCAACTCCAACAGGTGGTAAGGCAAGCCACACTAGTAACAGTTCTGGTCCTTCAACCCCCTCAGGGGGTAAGGTGCACACCCAGTAATCTGGACCGCAGCAGGAGAGGGAAGAGGAACGCAAGCTACCCCGCTCCACTGCATTCCAGCCCAGGGCCTTAGTAGTCGCAGGGACAAAGTGCCACTAGGTCATCAGGGCTCCGGCTGAAACACGCTGACTCACCATACCACCCTGGCCTACTTCCTTCCCAGCTGTCCCCCTTGGGTATCTTCAAGGTGAAGTGCCAGGTCCTCTGGATAGGTTCCCCAGGGTATCCCGGTCAACCCTTCACTGCCAACCAGTGGCAGGGCCAGCAGCTCATCTAAATCACCCACCAGTGGAAGCTCTTCCAAATCACAGGGTCCTGAGGCAGTCAGCTCCCTGGCCTCCTCAGCACAGGGAAGCTCTTCCAGATCCTCATGAGCATCCAGCAGGGACTGTTCCTCCAGGCTTTCTGCTGACAGAAGCTCCCCTAGGTCCTCCCCAGGGGACTTATCTCCAGGAGGTTCACCAGCCAGCATACCCCACCAGGGCTTTCCCAGGGGGGAGGGTCTCACCATCAGTCAGGCCCCAGCTGCTCTCAGAAAGGGAACTCACTCAGCTTCAGCCACCATCTCCCTCTTTGACTCCCCCAGCACTGACTGATCTGGCCCCTTATATAGACCTCCCACTCCCTTGAGCCCTCACTTTGGTTCTGGGCTGAACCCTTATGCAACGTCTCAGGCCAGCAGGGGGACTGCTGGTGACTAGCTACCTCCTGGCCGGTGGGTAGCTGTTCCTCCCTGCTACACCATTACATTCATAAATACAGGGAACATGGTTTCACTTGGACAGTGTCCCAATAGACTTTTATGAAGTATTCCAAAGCTGGATCAACATGGAGTGCAGGGGGCCCCTCTTAGCCAAGTGAAGTTGAGAGCCCAGTATTGTCATATAGGCAGATGACCAATGATGTAGTTTGTAGCAATAATTGTGCATTAAGAAGTTATAGTTGTTGCTAAGAAGCTTTGGGTATTTGAATAGGTTAGTCCAACAACATGTGAGCATGAAAATTAAACTGGCACACTCCCAATATGCCTAAAGAGAGAACTACCTCACTATTAGAGAGAACAGAAAAGCTAAGACTAAGCCATTGTGCCTTCTGTAGAAACTCAAAAGATGGCTATTACAGAAGTCTCTTTCCTTGACCATAATGTACTTAAAGTTATGCATATGTATGTCAGTGCTCTGCTGGATGAGGCCCAACATAAACAAACTGAAAAAATAAAGATGAATCTTATTTTTACAATTTCTTTCTATGACATGACATCAGTCATAGGCATTATCAATAACTAGAGCAAGCCCAGCATTTTCAGACAGTCCATTATATTATTAAATTGATATTGCTTCTTTAAAATAACATTGTCTGATGTCTTCAAAAAGAAAAGCATCCTTCTGGCTCCCAGCAGGTAAAAAAAAAAAAAAAAAAAATCACACAAGTAGTATCTTGTGAGAAGGCAGATTTCCGCTCTTATGAAATGTTGCTGAGGAACCTGAGAGTCCACTGAGAGCAGAGTTAGCAAAATGATCACCAGGGAAAGGGGTTCATGATAGTGCTCAGCTGCCTTTTAAAAATATTTGCAATATTTTTGTCATCCCAGAATAAGTGGGTCAGACACTGTCCCAGACACCATTACGCCCCCAGCAGAACTCCAGGCATTCAGCAGATGGCTATTAGGTATGTCTTACAGTCTGAAAAATACAGATTAAAAAAGGATGTGCCACAAAAACAAAGAATGATAATATTTCCATCTGAAATCATGGCAAGCCTAAAGGAACTATTGCATCCAACAGGATGTTAGTGGGAATGTTTCCTTTGCTCCTATAAATATACTACACTTTAGAATTGAATGGAAGGTGAGTGTATTAAACAATGGAATATTGATCAACTTGACAAGAATCCCAAAGACTACTGATCCAATAGTGAGTATGAGAGATCTTTTCATAGGCTATTGTCTGAATTCAGTATATGATAAACCATAAAAAGCCCTTAGGAAAACTAGGGTTTCAATTAATGAGAAATTCTAATAGATGTCATTTGACTTATTCTGTTACTCTCATGATTTGTTAAAAATGGACTCACTCACTGCAGTGCAGTTTGATCATTTTCATTATTTTTAACTAGCTTTTTATAATGATGAGTCTTCCAGGAAACCTGGTTTATTTCTCTGATGGCTGGTCTATGCACCATGTGGTGCAGATTTTCAAACAATGAAATATCTGCTAACCTGTGTAATGACTCTTTCTGTCGTTGCATGTGAAACCTCTTCATTATTCATGGACCTTCAAAAAAAAAATCTCTCCAGTGTAAGGTCTAAGGCAGGGGTTGGCAACCCCTGGCGTGCATGCCAAGAGAAGCATGCAAGCTGATTCAGAGTACCATGCGGTACACTCTGCAGTACTGCCAAAACTGCTTCTCCTGCTGCCAGAAGCTTCTTTGGGTGGCTTCTTCTGAAACATTCCTGGGGACTAACCCAGCTGCTGCCAAAGAAACTTCCTGGAGCTGCTTTCCGTGATGTGCCTGGGGATCCCCTCTCCACTGTTGAAAGAAGCCAGTCCAAGCGGCTCTTTCAGCACTGGGGGCATTCTGCTTTTTTTCTTTTTTGGTAGCGGGAGTTGCCAGAACCCACTGAGGTTCGGGAAGGAGGGACCAGCACTTACCAACTCCTACGGCCTTGTTTTTTTGGCTAAACTTAGGTCTTATTCTCAGGCTAAGCAGTAGCAGTCTTATTAAGAAGAGGCTGCAGCTGTAAGCCAAGTTGTATAGAGTCACATCTTCACTTTCTTGAAATTACATCAGGACAATGTAATATCAGACTGTTACAAAGTCTGATGTCCTAGTAGGATCTACTCCCACCAGATAAAGAAACAGATCCGGAGCCGTAATGCTCTGTTTTGCCACCCAGGGCATGTTCCAATTGGAATGTGCCCCTTGCCATTAGTGGCGCTTAGAGCCGGTGCTGTGAAATCTGCCCTTTAATAGAGCAGCGCTATTGAGCCACTCCGGTGTGCCTGGGGCAAAGCCCTGTCGACCGCCCCGTAGTTACAGCTCTGAATAGATCTTAAGATGCTTAACGAAAACTTTGTTTGATAGCGTTCTGTCTGGAAAGGAATCATTTATCAACAGCTGTGGTTATAAAATCTATCCTTCCTATTGTTTAGCCATTATGGTATTCACATCTCTGTTGTTTATCTGAGTGATTTCTGTGTGGTTCTTCGATTGTTTCCGCCTGTTGTATAACTAAGCGAGATCATTTAAGGTGGTTGGGTATGACAGATTAAATAATTATTTTGCAATATGTTAGAACTGGTCAAAAAAATTTTTAGTGAAATGATTGTTTAACATATAGTTAAACAAGAATCAACTTTCATTATGAAAACTCGGGCCCAAGAGGGAGAAAAGCTGGAAGAAAAGTGGGAACAAGAAGAATAAGAAGGAAAGACCAGAAGGAAGAGGAAGAAGAATCCACCTCCAAGACACTGCCCGAGATCAGAGGTGCTAAAATCTTCCTCATAACCATGACATGCAGCAAGCAAAATCCAGACAAGACTGACCAGCCTGGCCAACAGGAAAAGGCCAGCTGCCTGAGCAGGACTGGTAAGCATAGCATTGTATGCTTAGCATGGGTACTATGTTTGGTGATTGTAAATAACTAGAGGTTAAGCTTATTATTGTGTAAGACTCTCTCACTGGTAGCAGATCCTGCACACCCACAGTAGCATATGTGCAGAACCCTATGAACTGGGAAAGGGTGTGAGTACTTGCATTAACTGGGTTAGTTTCATTCTAATCCCTACAAATTGGGTACAGTTGATCCTGAGCCTTGGAGTGTGAATTGGGTAAGGGTAGGTGCCTTGACCACAGAGCCCTACAGATGTGGAAAGGGTGGAGGTACCTAAATTAAGCAGGTTACATCTAGAGTCCTACTGACTTGGGTACTACCAGCATGTCTCAACTGGCACAAGAAGGATGACCATCTGCGGCACCCACCTGAGCACTGGAAAAATACAGTACATTGTAGGTGCTCTCAGATGATGGTCCAATACAAGCTGTGAAGAAATCATTTTAAAGCAACTAAGATTTAAAAAGAGCAGATATGTAAAGTATTTTTGCCTCCCTTCAGCGGACTTGTAAATGATGCTGTGCTCTCAGCTAGTTAGATAAGGGGCAGTATATGGTAGATCTCTTTCAAGATAATATTTCAACTTGCTCTTTATCTTTCCAAGGTAGCTTCAAAAGCCTTTTTTTGGTGTTTCATACATCAGTGGCTTCCTTTAATTTTTCATTTTGAAAATGGATATTGCATAACTTATCTAGCTAGGTTACTTCTATTATCTATTCATACATTTTGAATTAAACAAGACTTTCTACTTAATGAAAAGCCATCTCCTGTGTTTCTCACTGAAGAGACTTATCTGTTGTCCCAGAGGCAGACATGAATAATTGCTTGGTTACATCTCAAACTGTACGTTGTTTTTTCCGTGAGTCTATTCCCTGTGCAATGACTAAATAACACTGCAAAAAGAAGAAAGCAGATTTTGTGTTGTGTTAGACCGTTCTCGTTTCTAGTGGATTGTCTTATTTTTTTCACATGCCCCAATCTCATACCAGCTAAATTCCCATTTCACTACTTCATTTAGCAAAGGATTGACCAGCTGTTTTGCCTCTCTCAGTTGCAATATGATTTAACAATTACACTGGTTTGTACCAGTGTCCAGGGCAAAATAACTGCTTCCCCAAACTCCTGTTAACACAGCTGAGATCTGACAATTGGATGAGGGACATTCCAGTTAAATCAACATACTGGGGTAGTATTGCCAGGCATTTACCCAGGGATAATCAGTTTGGCTACTGTTTTCACATCAGAAAACAATGTAAAATGAATCCAAATTGGAACATGATTCCATTCTGTCCTACTTAAGTTCTCATGCTAATTTCATCATTGGGTTATTTGA
The DNA here is from genome assembly GCA_007922195.1 of Podocnemis expansa. Classification (NCBI taxonomy): domain Eukaryota; kingdom Metazoa; phylum Chordata; order Testudines; family Podocnemididae; genus Podocnemis; species Podocnemis expansa. The sequence goes on along the minus strand of VOCP01058816.1, from coordinate 6,398 downwards.
GTACTGGATCAAATTCCCTCCCCCCAACCCCAACATTTTAAGGAAATTTGGTTTCAGATCAAAGTTCTGACTAGACATTTAGAATTTGGACATATTTCAAATGGAAGAGTCTTCATAGGGCAGACCTCAGGAAAGGATCCACTCACAAGATTTGCAGGAATATGAGTACGTACATATGTACATTAGCCTAACTTTCTTTGGAGCTCATGCATGCAAGTCTTTGTCTCATAAATTTTGAGGGAAATGGTTTAAGCAACAACTTGTACTGATGTCCTATGAACACAGTCCTGTTCCCTATGGTTCAGAACCATATCCTGTTCACCATGTCTATGTCTACACCATCAGATTGATTTATCTGGATCCATTAATTGTCCAGTGAAGGCATGCTCAGTCAATTCAAAGGTTAATCTAATAAAACTATTCCCTTGCAGCAGGATGCTGCCAAGCAGGGTGGGCTACCCCTCTGCTACTGAGCCCTAAATTAGTAGGCATAAGAGGCAGCTATGTAAACCCTCCCAAAGCGAGCTAACAGGGCTTGTGAAGGCAGGCTCTATAAAAGGCTTACCAGAAGGAAGTACAGGGGGTGCCACAAACAGCCAACCAAAGGATGAAGCTGCTGTGAGGGATGAACTTCCCCTGGGTAGGAACTGGGGCAGCAAGGCTTTGGGGGCTGCTAAAACCTGCATATATGTCAGAAACTAGTGGTGGGTTAAGTGATGATTAATAAAAAGTATTAGTGGGAACAAACATTGAGGTCTGCATGTGATTTGGGAAGCAGCAGCCCTGAGCTGCAGGGGGATCAGTGTGGAACAACTACAACCCTCAGGGGTGTAGTACTACATTGATGGGAATGTGTTTCACGTCATCACAGTGCAGTGAAGACGGTACACAGAAGCAAAGTTACAATGTTGACAGGAGTTATACAAGCTACTCAGTGTAGCTTGTGTAACTCCCATCAACTGTTTCTGAGTTCTGCTGGCAGTGTAGACTAGGCCCATGAATTCAGTGGGAATACTGATGTAAGTGGAACAAGATTTGGTCCTTAAGAATAACTTTTGGTTCTGCAAAATCTACACCCTGAAAGCCTGTATGTAGTCTCCATGGGCCTGATTCAAATTTCAGGAATCTTTCCATTAGCCTGTTTTCTTTTGATCAGTTCCCATGATTACCAGGGTCATTGTAGAGTAGTAGTCTGCTTTTCCCTTGTGGGAGGAATTCTGCACCACTGCCCACATGCAAAATTCATGTGCCCTGCACGTTTCTTTATTTCTCTGCAGAAAAATGACTTCTGACGGGAAGCAAAAGGAAGCTTCAAGAGTGGTTAAACATGCATCCCTAGCATCATGGGTATGTCATTTCTGGATCCTGGAGCAGCTGGAAGAGAAGTAAATCACTGCGTGAGGGTAAGGGGGGATGAGGAAACTCCAGCTGGTGGCTTCTACTCTGCACCTGGCTCAGCTGTTCATTCTGATGGAGCCAGACAGGGGAGGATGGGACTTCCTCCTCCCCTCAAAGAGAGGGTGAGGTGGGTGTCATAGAATGCAATCTTTGGGGTGCGGTCTGGAAGCCATGGAACCACTGGGCATGCTTGAAGTTGGCTTTCACAATGTTTTCTGATGACAGAGGGACATCGCCTGTGGACCCTGTTATCACCCAACATGACAGCAGGTGAAGCCACACACAACTGAGTTACCTGGAGTGCTCTTCCTGAGCCACACCCAAACCAACCATGGCTATAGTCCTAGTGCACTCCTGCTCCTCACCCCAGCATTGCCCTGTCCTGTCCTAGTCAGAAGCCTGACCAGGATAAGTTTATTAGTTAGTCTGTTCCTCTGCAATGTGGAGAAGGTGTATGCCGGGGTTTTTTTAGCTAAGCTAAGATTCACCAAGCACTTCAATCAAAGACACATTGTTTTTGGTAAAATTATGAAACAGAGCTATGAACTGCAGAAGAACAGATTTTGAGTGATTATGAGTGGTAAACATAAAGAGACCAGAGGTAGTTACCAAAAACTAAAAATGAATTTACAGACTAAATTGTATATTACTGAACAAGACTGGAATTAGCAATGTCTCACCCTTGTCAGCAGGTACACTACAAAGAGTTCCCCAAACACAGGCTAGGACTGCCTTCATTTTCTGGGACTACCTTGAACCATCACAGGCCATTTGTCTTCCAGCTATTCCTTCAGGTGGTGAGCTGTGGGGGAGTGAAGCCTAGTGATGATGTCATCACTTCCCCCTTTCACAGTGTCTTCCAGTTTGCTGGAACAATCAAAACTTGTGACCTTCGGGGTTATCCTCACTGGTTAATCAGGATCCGTTGCATGTGTGGTTCCTCGGTGAAGTCCTCACTGTAAACCATCCCGGCTAGTGGATTCTTTCATTGAATGGGAGTGCCCTACATGCTGTCTGGTGATTCCATTGTTCTACACAAGAAGCTGGTTTGTTGGTGTTTCCAACCACAAAACAGGCTCTAGTAGTACATATAACATTTCATGACTTTTGCACACAATAACACGTACCATTCACCAGGATATTAATGTTTAGCAGATCAAAACTTATAAATGTGATTCCTCACAAGGCATATTTTGTACAGAACATATCATAATTACATGACAGTGGTGAATATGAGGTTTTGAGGTTTTGCTTTCAGGCACAGAGTATCATACTGGGTCAGACACACCCTGACTGCAGGAGGTTCCATATATACACACCCCTCCTTAGCTCCTGACTCCATCACTCCTCAGCAGTGAAGAAGTAGCCATTGTACAGGAGCTGCACCCCCCTCTGCCTAAGCCCTGTGCATCCAACCCCCCCACATACCTATAGCCTCACCAAGCCCCAGTCCCTGACAGCCAGACCCTCCGTGCCAAGCCCCAATCCTCTAAATGTGGACCCCTGCCCCATCAAGTCTCACTCCTCCAGCTCCCTCCCAGAGCACCCCACTGACCCCCTCACACCCAGATCCTCCCACTGAGTCCAATCCCCTCTGTACCCAGAACCACCAACCCCGCAGATTCCCACCGAGCCACCCACACCCAAATGGCTCCACACAGAACCCTCTCTTCCCCTACCTGGATCCCCCCACATTAAGTTTGCCAATGATACCAAGCTGGGAGGGGTTGCAAGTGCTTTGGAGGACAGGATCGTAATTCAAAATGATTTGGATAAACTGATGAAATGGTCTGAGGTAAACAGAATGAAAGACAAGGGTGAAGTAGTCCACTTAGGAAAGAACAGTTCCTTGCACATATACAAAATGGACAATGACTGCCTAGGAAGGAGTAGTGCGGAAAGGGATCTGGGTGTCATAGTGAGCCACAAGCTAAACAGGAGCCAACAGTATAACATTGCTGCAAAAAAGCAAACACCATTCTGGGATGTATTAACAGGAGTATTGTAAGAAAGATACAAGAAGTAATTCTTCTGCTCTACTCAGCCCTGATTAGACCTCAGCTGGAGTATTGTGTCCAGTTCTGGGTGCCTCATTTCAGGAAAGATGTGGACAGCTTGGAGAAAGTCCAGAGAAGAGTAACACAAATGATTAGAGGTCTGGAACACTTGACTAATAAGGGAAGGTTGAAAGAGCTGGGTTTGTTTAGTCTGGAAAAGAGGAGACTGAAAGGGGGCAAGACAATAGTTTTGAAGTACCTAAAAGGTTGTCACAAGGAGGAGGAAGAAAAATTGTTCTCCTTAACTGCCAATGGTAGGACAAAAAGCAATGGGCTTAAATTACAGCAAGAGAAGTTTAGGTTGGACATTAGGAAAAAATTCCTGACTGTCAGGGTGATTAACCACTGGAATAAGTTGCCTAGGCAGGTTGTGGAATCTCCATCTTTGGAAGTTTTTAAGAGCAGGTTAGACAAACACCTACCTGTCAGGGGATGGCTTAAGAGGGTAGTTGGTCCTGCCATAAGTGCAGGGGACTGGACTTGATAACCTCTCATGGTCTCTTCCAGTTTCTATGTCTTTCAACGCTTGAACTTTGCTGAGCTGAGCCTGCCTGCTCCATACCTGGGGTGGGGGCTAGGCTGGGCATGCATATGAGACTTTGTCCCTCTTGCTTGCTATCTTGGTGTCTTGCCAGGGGAATTTCAGGGGTAGGCCATGTCCTTGCCCTGTCTCAGAGTCAGGCAGAGCCTCACCACTGAGTCTTTGTCTGGGAGTGGGAAGGGCTTCAGAATCATCTCCCACCACCACACAGTCAGAGGCCTGTGCTCCACACTGCTCTACTAGAGTGTCCATATTTATTTTTGACAAATAAATATAGAGGATTTTGAAGACTTTTAAAATACTTCACTCAGAATTTTTTTTTCTTTGGGGTGTGTGGGGTGTGTGTGTGTGTGTAGAACTCCTTCGGCAATATCTGCCTGCAGAAGTACAACAGTAGCAACAACATTAAAGTTCCCTAACTAAAGCTGGTTTTCCACCTCAGCTGTGTGCCTTACTGGCAAAGTGCTGACTTGCTGCCAATCACAGAATTCCTGTTTTCTTGGAAAATAAGCTAAAGAGAATGGTTGGAATTTCACTGTTCTGGCCACTGGAGCATGTACAGTGACTGCATTTGAAATGGGCAGTGAATACAGTGCTAACAAAACAATCTAAAGTGTGCCCTAGCACTTTGACATAGGACACATTTCAAACATACTAAGGGAAAGTAGAAGCAGAAAACCCCATCCAAAGGAGGCAGAGTGAAGGAGGGAAACAGAAGAAGAAAGATAACTGAAAGAAAGATAACTGTGAAATTGAAAAAGGTGAAAAACGCCATAATTATAGGCCAAGAGTACAGTGGTCCCATAGTTAAGGTTGCTTTCCACTTTCTATTATAAAATCTTGTTTCAGTTTCTTAGAACTTTGCTGAACTTAACCATTCAAGCTGAACTTTTCCATATGGATGTCTGTGTCAAGCTGATTTATTTATTTATTTATTGGTGTTTCAGCTAGGTTCTGGGGAAAAATATGTATGATTATGTAATTAAAGACTATACCATACTACATATGTACAAGGGAAACATAGGTATGGTTGCATGGGCAGTTGTAAATTTGGCAATTCCTGTTACTGTACTTGAGCGCTGAAATCATAACATTCTTTTACCATAGTTTTTTGATGTAATGATATGTAATTTTACAAGTTTTGCCACATATCTGACAAGGCTCTCCAACTATGTCCCTTGTGTTTCTGCTTCGTTGTGAATAGTATGTGTGTGAGAGAATGAATAAGGTATTTAATTCATTTTAAAGGAATCATATTAGATTTACGTTAAATTACTCCTGAGTGAATTCTGTATCACGGCACACATGCAGAATTCACGTACCTTGCAGATTTTTTTCTCACCCTAGAAAAGAGTTTCTGCTGGGAAGGTGCTTCAGTTACACTCTTTGCCCATCCAGGGCTGCTGTGGTGCCAGAAGAAAGGGCAGCCAGTCACAGAGAGGGAAGAAGAAGCTGTGTTCCTCACAGCACATGTTTGAAGGGCTAGATGAGGAGAAAAAAACAACGAGTTGTGTGGCACTTTAACAGATTTATTTTTTGCATGAGCTTTCATGGGAGAAGATCCCACTTCCTCAGATGCTTCGAAGATGGGTGAACTTACAGAAAGGAATGAAACTAAATGCAGGGGGGTGTAAAACATAGGATCAGGTCATACAGTAACAGCAAATCAGAGCAGTTTTCAGGCTCAAACCATGGGAAACCTGAAGTCAAATTACCCTTTGTAATGGGAAAATAACCCATAGTCTCTATTAAGTCCTGCTTTCACAGAATTTAGCTTGCATATTAATTCGAGTTCAGCTGTTTCTCTCTGAAGTCTTGATATCTCAGGTACATCTCTAACGAGTCGTTAACAAATCCATCATCGAGTGATGAGGAAGATGGAAGTGCTCAGCAACTGGTTTCTTTGTTCTTTGATTTCTCATATCAGCTCTGTGCTCATTCAGCCTCTTACGCCGCAATCTTCCTGTTTGTCCTCCAATATATAAGGTGTTGGGGCATTTCTTGCACATGATGGCATGGACCACATTAGATGAGGAGACACAGTATGAAGGGGAGGGGATAGACAGGACAGGCAGGGTCGGCTGTACTGTGAGGCAAGAGACAGACATGGCTTCGGGGGCCATTTCTTGGGGCCCCCCACCCCCCCCCCCCCCCCCCGAAGATCAGGCTGGCTCCTGCCTCTTTAACTCTCTCCTAGCAGCTCAGGCACTGTTAGTCAACTGGCAGCTTAAGTCATGTAGGCAGAGTGCACTTTAAATCCCTCTGCAGGCAGACACTGGAGATTTATGCACTTTCGAAAACCGTTTCAATCTCCATGAATGAGATGGGGGGAGGGCACCAAATCAAAATTTGGCGTGGGGCACCACAACTCCATGAGCCATCCCTGAGAACAGGGTACATGG
>VOCP01058705.1:0-16140 GCA_007922195.1 Podocnemis expansa | reverse complement strand
GTGTGTGTGTGTGTGTGTGTGTGTGTGTGTGTGTGTGTGTGTGTGTGAGATCTGTAAGTGCAGTGAGGTGCATAAAGCCTATTCCTATTTTAAAGAGCACGAATAATCTTGTAACTTACAGCTTGAATTTGTACTGGAGCAGGGAGGATGGAAGGAGAGCACTGCTTTAAGCAGTTCACTTTCAGAATAGCAATGTCCTCCCGTAGGGCTCTGCCTGCTACTTTGAATTCAGGACCACCACTGGTATTAAGTTGAAGAACTGAGGTTTTTTTTTTTATTGATTGGATGGCTGTGCTACCTGAAGCAGCCTGAGCATCTTAGATATGAGGGCAATAGAAGAATCATTCAGAACAAATTGTGGGATTGAGGTTGGTTTGTAAGAGTCTGTTGCTGATATGGACATGGTGTGGCAGGGAGAAAAATGGTGTCTGAAATACAGAGGCATAACCCAGAGATCTACTTGATATACCCAGCACTTTTTCTTTTTGCCCTGATGTACATTGGTGCCTTATTTGCCAAAGACATTTTGGAACTGTTTCTTTGCTTAAACAGGGAGAAGATCCAGTTTATCCGGACAGAGGGAACACCAGGACTGGTACGTCTATCCAGTGATGCAGATCTTGTCATGTTATTAAGGTGGGTAGCCGTGCTTCATAATGAACGTGTGCAATATGCTGTGAACAGCTTGTGAAGTGCTTTTCTGTGTATTGAGTGAACAAAATGTCTCCCCTTCAGTTCTCAGAATTACAGCTGGGGGAGCTGCGGCAGAAGATTTAGACACTTGATTTTCCGAGTGCTGAGAGTTCCGATGTCAATTTTTAGCAGGGACATCACATTTTGCATAGTGGGTTGAAAAGGTGATTATCTTTGAAGGAAGGAGGAGGTAAAAGAGTAGCATGTTGCAAATGGAATTTAGACTAAATTATACTCCAAACTAATATATGATTCTTTTGCAAAGAAAAGAATAATTGGGCTTGTTCTGATCACCTTAAATTGTTCAGTTATAGTCACAGAAGGCAGGACTGAATTCATATAAATTAGGGCAGTTTTAATTTATCCACAAGTGGTCTCTGCTCTGTGCTACTTCAAGTATATTTTCCATTTAGTTCTCTGGTTTGTGAGTATCAAGTTTCTGAATATTAGTACTTAATTTTGTTATTTGAGCTGAACACTACATTGGCTGCCTTCTAATTTTGCTTACTATTTTTGATCATTTTATTCATGAGATGATTGATTATGTCTTTTAGGAGTGGAGAACTACCCCTTTAGCATGTCCCATTTGCTCATTAATCTGAAAAAAAGGATGAGTTAGTATCTTTTATTGGACCAACCTCTGTTGGTGAGAGAGCCAGATTCTGAGTTTAGAAAGGTGCTCTTCAGGCCTGTTGAAGCTCAAAAACTTCTCCCTCTGACCAGCAGAAATTGGTCCAATAAAGGATATTAACTCACCCATCTTGTCTGTCTAATTCTGGGATCAGCATGGCTAGAACAACATTGCATGCTCTGAAAACCAGGCAGCTGAGAGTAGAATTTTTCCTATGTTCTACACAGTGTATGCTCATTCAAGTAGAAGTGTAATAGAAAAAACTAACTATACTTTTAGGCAAAACCTAAATTGAAAACTTTTCATACATATTTAAAAAATAGTCTAAACCATTAATAATGTTGGCATTAATATTGTTATTATTTGGGACTAAAATTGCATGAACATAATGGTCCCTTTTAGCCTTAAAATCTGTTAATATTTTGGTTCTGGCTCTATGCTAACATATTCCAAGGAAAAATAAAGAGTATAAAAGACAACAAAACAAAACTATGTTTTCAAAAAAGACAAAGAGCTCCCCACCAAAAATCTACAAAACAAATACCTGATTTTTTTTCAAGTTCCAAAGGGATAGCCCTGTTAGTCTTGTTCAGTAAAACAAACAAGGAGTCCTGTGGCACTTAAAGACTAGTAGATTTATTTATTGCATGAGTTTTCATTGGAGAAATCCCACTTTCTGCCATGAAAGCTCATGCAATAAATAAATCTGATTTTTTTTTCAAATTTTATTTACTTAATACTCATTTTAAAATCATGTGGTTACAATGATTTTCACTTAATTTTTCACAGAAATTTGGTCTGTGATTAACCCTCTTTTCAGTATAGTTCTAGTCATAATCATTTTATTTGTGAAATGCATTATCGAATACATGATTTCTCTGTTTCCATTGGTTCCTAAGAGCCTCAGTTGTATACCTCAGAGCCCACTAAGCTGGGTTGAGTTATTCAGTAAATTAGCTGCAAGGTGATAGTAAATATTGATGTAAAAGCAGAGATGGTGTAATTTAAAACAGTAATCTATTGTGTGTGCCTGATCTCTTATTTTTGATCAGGTAAAGATTTTGCAAAATATTCTAGTAGGAACAAGATTGGCCCACTTCTCTTTACTTCATCTACAATATGATGAAATCTTCTTACTGCTGGAGAATGTTGCATCAGTCATAAAATGTTTTCTCCCACCCGTCAATAAAACTCAATTCACAGCTGAACATAAACACTTTTCCATATAGGGAATGAAGGTGTTTCAGTTAAAATAGCCTGAGTGTCGCTGATGTGACACTGTTCTGTTTCAGAGATGAGACTCCAAAGAGGAAATAATTTGCAGTACTGTATGAGCGTATAAGCGGATCATTAGGTTGTACCCTAAGCAGTGCTAGTTTTATCTCAATAATTTAAATACAAATCAGCTTTTTAATTCTTGATTTATTCTCAGATTGAATCTTTTTTTTTGTTTTTAATCCATATATGAAGTTTAAAGTTCATCTTTTCTCTAAAAAAAAAAAATACTGTATATTGAAGATCATTTTAAAGAAGTGCAAAAATATCACCAGACTATTAACAAAATACGCTTCCAGAAGAGATCATGCACAAAGAACTAATGCCAGTATCTATAATGAACAGATTTGATATGAAGTTTATTTTACTTTAACCAGTTAGATTACTATGTTTCTCACAAGTGAGAGAACCACAAGTCAGTGATGTATTGTACAGCCTAATAACTGAATATAAAGATTGTCATCTACCAAGTTGATTCAGTGTGTGTTGAGTGATAACATCTAACAGCTATGCTATTTCATATTTTACTTAACATACATATTATGTAAACATTTTATAAATATGTCTGTTTGGGATATTATAGGTTTACCAATTTGAAATAAAAATGAGATTTAGGTATATGCATACATTCCCTACATTGTCTGTGAATTATTAAATGGTATCTGAATTATATAGATTATTTCAGGCTTTGATAGTTCTACTATATTTCCTAGAAAACCTTTAAAAATCACAAGAAAACATGTGAGGCATTCTGAAACCTCACTTGGTTGAAGGTATTTATGATACATTTTTCTCTGTGCAGGACTTGTTAAGTAAGAATAAATGAAGCATTGATGCTGAATAGTATATTCTTTAGTCTATTAAAGTCACTAAACCAATTCAGACATGGTTGGTTGCATCAGAGATTCAGAGTATTTGGTTCTGTTTCTATGTACACCATGATAAATCTTTATACAGGAAAATGCCATGAATGTTTGTGGTGTGTTGGCAAGGAAAAGATGTAAATAAAAGTATAAAACAATGTGCTTTTAAAGAGTTCATTAAATATATGGATCATAGTTTTAAAAGCAAAGACATGTTCTCACAGTCTGAGATGTCAGAAAGAAAACTAGGAAGTATGATACCCCAGCCATTGGCAAGATTCCAGTCTTTGATATACAGAGATAACATTGGAAGAAGGGCAACAAAACCTTCCTTCTTGGCATTCTGAGCTTGTACATGGGAAGTAGGAGTGATTCTTAAAAATATATAAGACTAGCTTTGAAAGCCACATCTATTGTTAGAAAGTAGAAAATATCCTTGGTTCAAATAAATGTCTTTTGTTGTCTTCTATTTGGTCCCCAGTTTGTTTGAAGAAGAAATAATGTCATATGTGCCACCACATGCCTTACTTCATCCCAGTTATTGCCAGTCCCCAAGAGGCTCTCCGGTATCCTCACCTCAGAACTCTCCAGGTAAATCTTGTTGGAGTTTTTAGTGGGATCTTTAGGGAGCAAATCTGGATACTTAGTAAGAACCAAATCCCAGTCTTGGTGAAGTAAATGGCAAAACTCTTATTTCCATCACTGAAACCAGGATTTTACCCTCTGAACAAAAGCAGTAAAGGAATTGTTTGACTGTTGGATGACTTTGGCTGTAATTACTTCCTTACACATACAGCTTTAGCTTAGCATGATGTTTCCCAAAAGAGCCTTTTTTGTAAGAAACAGAAGTCAGACATGAAAGACTTTGCAGATGATGAGGTCACAAGAGTGGGATTATGAGAATCCACTGTTGTCCAACAGTGGTTGAAGATACACAATACAACTATGCAAATAAAGTAAATGTAACATTATTATTTATACATCAGTTTTGAAAAGTGTTGTCTCATTTTTATATGCAATAGAAACACATGATGTATGTGGGGTTTATTTTCCCTGATTTTTGCTCTTTAGTCTGTAAAAAGTTTCTAAATGATTTGTATTTATTGGAAGGTGTAGCAGAGAGGTTTATTCGATGAGGTTTTTGCAGATGATAATGTCTTGGTGTCCTTTTGAAATAGGCTGGAGTTTTCAGGCCGGGTCTGGTAGGATTTGATGTAACAAGACCCACCATTGGAAGTGTTGTTAGTTGGCACCCTTGTAAGTGCAGGGGAACTGGAGCCTGGCCGCCCGCGGCCGCGGCGGGGAGTCTGGGGCCAGCCAGTAGTTAAAGATTGAGACCCTCATCCAGCAAAGAACTTAAGCACATGCTTAACTTTAAGGATGTCATTAGTCCCAGTGACTCTACAACATGAATGAGAAGCTTACCTCTCACCCAGAGAGATGATCCTTTCAGTTCAGGGTCCTAGAACATGTGCTGTAACTTGAACTCTTGTTGCCTGTGCAGTACAAATTCTACAGGGATGTCAGTATAGCATTGCTCATGAGCAGTGGTTTACATTAAAAATATTGTTTGAAACATATTTTTAAAATGTACATTAAAAATTCCATTGGTGGGCTTGTGGGCTCTTCTTCCAAACAAATTGAAATAAAATAGTTGTGTGGCAGCCTAGTACTATAGGCCTACTATCAATGAGAGTTGTGGACAGAGAAGCAAACAGAAGGGGTTTGCCTTGGGAGCTCTTGCAAGAGTAGCTATGGTGACTGCTGCATTGGGGAGCTATGGTGTGACATGGTGAGGCTAAGAGCTGGGTGTCATCTGTGGCCATTTCTTTGATTGGTGCTAGTTGCAGAGACTATTTGACTGAGTGTGTGTTTGTCTAAAAAGTGTGAATTGGGAGTGCTTTATTCCAAGTGGGCCATGAGTAGTTGCTTGATGGGTGAGGCTTTGAGCCAGGGCAACTTCTTCAAGCCAGCAGCCTTGTAAAAAACCAGCCAGTTGTGAACCAAGTGAACTGTGAACAGAGGAGAAGCAAACAGGGAGTTTGCCTTGGAGGAGTTCCCACAGAGTTTTCATCTTTCAGGCTTCTGTGAGCAGTAAAAGGTGAAAGATTTATATGATCCTACATCTAAAGAAGCTCTTAGAAGGAAGACAATATGGATAGTGAGCAATTGATCCACTGTTAGGACCTGCACAGGATGTGCCATGTTTATCTTTCTCCCACAGAATAGTAGTGGCTTCACTTGGACAAAGTGCAAGCTGGTCTCCATACTGAAAGAGAAGGTTAAGGTATTAGAGACTAAATATTAAACCTGCATTTCATCTGAGAACATGAAGACTTTCTGAGTGGAAATCAGGATTTGATTCTATAGACACAGCATGCTGAAGAATTAGGGAGGGCAGTGCTGCTGGGATGAAGAATGGGAAAGAAAATTGGCGGCATGTGACCTACTAGAAGAAGAAAAAGAACCCGTATATTCCCCAGTGCAGATAGAGGTAAGCAACTGTTTTCAGGCTCTTTGCCTAGGTACTTTTGCAGAGAATGATTTGGAAAAATAATCTGAGGGAAGAGATCAGAAGGGGAGACCGCTTCAATGTGAAGACATAAGATGCATTGTCCTAGGATGGGTGTTCCACAACCAGCACTTTGAAGAGGAGATGAAGTCTGGTGGTGGTCCCAGACTCCCTCCTAAGGGGAACAGAGTCATCCATCTGCCATCCAGACTGGGAAACTCGAAGTGCGCTGCTTGTCTGGAGCTAGAACTCGGGAGGTGATGGATAGTTTGCTGAGACTCATCAAGCCAGTGGACTGCTTACCCCTTCCTGCTTCTCCATATGGGCACCAATACTGCCAAAAATGACCTTGAAAGGATCATTGCAGACTAGTGGCTCTGGGAGGAAGGATAAAGGAGCTGGAGGCACAAATGGCGTTCTTGTCCATCCTCCCTGTTGAAGGAAAAGGCCTAGGTTTGGGACCATCAAATTGTAGAAGTAAATGTGTGGTTACAAAGATGGTATTGGAGGGAGGGCTTTGGATTCATCAGCCATGCAGTGTTGATCCAAGAAGGATTGCTAAGAAGAGAGGGGATCCACCTACTAAAGAAAAGGAAGAGTATCTTTGCAAAAAAACTTGCTAATCTAGTGAGGATGGTTTTAAACTAGGTTTGCCAGGGTGTAGAGACCTAAGTCTGGAGATAGAGAAATGGGATACCAGGAGGACATGAGGGGAGGGTGTATCGGGGGAGGTGCATAGGGTCCCTGGGCTGGGATCTGATGAAGTGGGTGAGCCCAGGCCCCTCCCTGCTCCCCCAGATCGCCAAGAATGGCGCTGCACTTGCAGCCAGTAAGGACTAGTGGCTGGGCCTTCCAAGTGGAACTTTCCTCTGGAAAGGGGTGAATAGACAATGGTACTCAGCTGGAGGGCTGAGCAGAGACATTGCTGGTGCTGGGCACCCGGGGCACATGCCCCAAATCCCAGCGCCGGTGCCCTGGATCTCTGGCCCAATTGGGCTGGGGATCCAGGGGCTGGCCGCCCGCGACTGCAGTGGGGAGTCTGGGGCATAGCCACCCACAGTGGCGGTGGCCCCGTCCCCAGCCAGGGATCCAGGGCCTGGCTGTCTGCGGCCGTGGCGAAAGGTCCAGGCCTGGCTGCCCACGGCAGCAGTGGCCCCGTCCTTGGCCGGGGATCCGGAGCCTGGCGGCCCATGGCCGCAGCAGGGAGTCTGGGCCCGTCCGTCCTCGCTGGCAGCAGCCCCGTCCCCGGCCAGGGGTGCGGGGCCTAGCCAGCTGTGGCTGCGCGGTGGCTTCTGGCCCTGTCCCTGGCCAGGGGGTGGGGCCTGTGGCCAGGGGGCGGGTCCTGCGGGCCGGGGCCAGGGGGTGGGGCCTGTGGCCAGGGGGCGGGTCCTGCGGGCCGGGGCCAGGGCCCGGGCCAGTGCCCTGGGTCCCTCCCTGGGCCAGCGATGCCTCTGGGGCTGAGTAGCCTGTGAAGTAACAGTGGAGCGTGAAACCCTGTGACAAGGTTCAACAAGGACAAGTGCAGAGTCCTGCACTTAAGACAGAAGGATCTCATGGCCTGTTACAGACTGCGGATTGACTGTCTTGGCCACTGTTTTGCAGAGAAGCACCTGACTATGAGTCAATGGTGTGCTCTTGTTGGCAAGAAGGCTAACAGCGTATTGGGTTGTATTAGTAAGAGCATTGCCAGCAGATCCTGGGAAGTGATTATTCCCCTCTATTGGGCACCGTTGAGGCCACATTTGGAGCATTATGTGCAGTTTTGGGCCCAAACTACAGAACAAATGTGGACAAATTGGAGGGAGTCCAGCAGAAGGCAGTGAAAATGATCAGGAGTCTGGGGCATGTACTTAGGAGGAGAGGATGAGGGAACTAGTCTTATTTAATCTGAAGAAGAGAAGAGGGAAGGGGGTATTTGATAGCAGCTACCAACTATCTGAAGGGGGGTTCCAAAGAGCATAGAGCTAGGCTGTTCTCAGTGCTGACAGATGACAGACCAAAGGCCAATGGTCTCAAGTTGCAGGGAAGGAGCTCTAGGTTGGACAATAGGAAAATCTTTTCCACTAGGAGGTAAGGTTCATCCACTAGGGAGGTGGTCCATCTCTAGCGGCTTCTAAGGCCCAACTTGCTAGAGACCTGGCTGTGATGATTTAGCTGGGGTTGGTCCTGTTTTGAGAAGGTGTTTAGTTTAGTTGATATCATGAGGTCCCTTCCAGCCTCAATCTTCTATGATTCTGTAAATGAGAATAAAATCTTTCAAGAATACATAAATTAGACTCATAAGTGCCTGAATTGCTTTTGAAAATGGGACTTGTGCACTTACAAACCTGAGTCCCATTATCAGTGAAAAATTAGGCACATCAGTCATTTTTGCACATCTGAAAATTTTTGCTTGTCTTATACACAGGATACAGTGGCATAGCAATTGCTGTAATTCCTCAGAGTATTAGGTATACTAATAATATAATAATATATTCATTATAGTTCTGTAGTAATCCTGCTGTCATTATTAATTTACATTTCACTTCACATTATTGGATTCTAGTTTCCTTGAGATCAGATTTCTGTTGTTGCAGTAGAACTGAGGCCTAATCCCATTTCTGATTCTAGCAAACCAACATGATGGGGCATGAACTTGACAAGCTGGAAGTTTGCCTTTATGCTCACAATGAGATTTGAGAATAAAAAAAAGTCTATTCAAATTCCAGAGCTTGCGATTTGTTTCTGAAGGCTAAAACTTGATTCTAACTGACTTGAAAGGATTCACATGACTCTAATATTGGGATGCAAAAGCTTAGAGCACTAGAAATCTTAATATGTATTTTAGGGGCAGGAAGCTAAGGTATAAGGGGGAGTGACAATAGTTATGCACAGTGAGACTGCTGTCACCATGTATTCGAGTGTGCATAGTGCATCTTTCTGGAAAGCACACTTTTCCAACTTAGTTACATTATATGTGCATTTTTAAATGGTGTTTAATAACTTAGCTAATTAAGACTGAATTATTTCTAATGTAACAAAGCCTATTTTCTCCTGTGTGGTCTACTTACAGCAGTATGATTTCATTGGAAAGGAAAGTGACAAATATGTAACAGGAAGAATGCAGTAAAACTTTTTGGGCTCTTGAGGGAAGGAATGGAAATTCATTGTTTAAGATGTTTAAAACTAGATTGGACTAAATGCAAGAAGGTACAACTGATTAGACAGCTGGATTGGTAGAGATATGGGATAAGTTTTCCCACTCCATATCACATTATATCAGTGGTTTATTTACCCAATTTGTAATAACTGTACACACATGTGTGGATTGTGCACAGTGCAATTTTTTTGGCAGATAGCTATCTGCCAATCTTTAAAGAACTGTTCCCTAAACGTGTATCTCAAAAAATACATTCACCTTTTTGAGTTGTGTTTGAAACTGACTATAGCAATTAACTTGATCTGGGCATTTGAAGGAAGAGAAAATTCTTCAGTCCGTCTTCTCTTTCAGTATTCTTCTCTGTTGTTATACTTTCCTGAGTAAAGTTTCTCAAAGTATCCTCTTCTAGGCAAGCTGAGAAACTCCATACAGTGAAAGGTGTATTATATTCATTAGGCATTCTAATTTAGCTCATTGCAATCTGTTTTTCTTCTTGACAGTAAGTACCTTTTTTTTTTGACTATGCATCATTTTAGTGGTTAAATACAGATAAACATAAAATGCATATATACCAAAAAAAAGTTGAGTCTTCTCCTGTGTCTTTTTGTTTGTTTAGGGGGCATTTCTTGGTTTTGTTTTTTTGTTTGTTTTTGACCTTGAAGCCATTGGAATTAAAAACAAACAGTCAAAACCATCTAAATCCACAGTAGGCCTGTTCCCATCACACAATAGGTATGGAGACACAGATCTCTTGTCAGTTTATAAACTAGGATTTTAAAAGAAGCCAACCATGTCCTGTGCTTTTGGTCAGTAAAGAACCGTCTTTTCTTTTCAGTAAGACCTGGAATGTGATGCTTTACATTGTTGCAGTTCATCTTGTGCTTCTTGTTTGCTATAGGTACTCAGCGTGCTAATGCCAGAGCTCCAGCACCTTATAAAAGAGATTTTGAAGCCAAGCTGAGGAACTTCTACAGGAAGCTGGAGACTAAAGGATATGGACAAGGGCCAGGGAAGTTAAAGTATGTAAAAGCATCTTATCAAAGTGGGTTTACCAGGGGTTAAAATAGGCTGTAATGCACCAGAATGGCATTCCAGGGCCCCTAAAAATAGAAAATGGAGCCAGAACGCTGTGTTCTGGGGCCCACCATTTAAAAATAGCAGACCCTGGAACTCAGCATTCTGGCTCCATTTTCTATTTTCAGGGGCCCCCGATGCTGAGCCTCTAAAAGTAGCAGGCCCTGGAACGCCGTTCCTGTGCATTCCAGGAAGCATGGAGCTGCCCCAGCCTGAGCTGAGGCTCAGGCTGCAGCCAGGCCGGGGATGCTCCGCAGTGCATGGTGGCCAGGTAAGGGGCCCCTGGGGGGGGGGACGGGGACAGGCAGTATTCTCCCCAGGGCTTGAAATTGGGGGGGGGGGTAGAGGGACATTTGGGAGGATGCAGGGGGTGCTCACTAATTTGGTATAACACTATTACTAGCTTTCAACTGGGGGGGGTGTTGGGAAATTCAGGAGGGGCATGAGGGGAGTTAGGGAGATCCCTGGTTTGGGGACAGGCGAGCCAGCCCAGCGAGGAAAGGCATGTGGGGGGGGGGGGGGCAGCAGGGCAAGACGGCATGGCGTGGCGGAGGGGTTAGGGAAGGGTTGGGGGACCAGCGATGAGACAGGGGTGGGGGGTCAGTAGCTGGCGTGAGGGGTAGGTGTGTGGGGGTTAGTAGCTGGGATGTGTGAGGGGGGCCCACACTGGCGTGAGGGTTCTGGGGCCCACCAAATTATAGTTTAACCCCTGGGTTTTACTTACAGGCTGAAATTTTTACCTTACAAGTTTAAGAACAACTTTCCTCTGAGAATCTTGTTGTTTCATGATGGACTCTTGAACTTATTGATTTAAATCTGAAGTCTCTTAGGCTATGTCTACATTAGGAAAAGTTAGTTCAAATTTGTTAGTGTTAAGTCGAATTAGTCCACTTTTGTTAATTGGAACTAACTGCCCTTAACTCAAACTTACTAAGTTTGAACTAAAGGTTAGTCCTAGTCTACACCATCCTTAGTTCGAACTAGGGATTGAACTAAGGACTTAGTTTGAATTTACCGGCAGGTCTTACTAATTTGAATTAAGCTTTCATTAGTTTGAATTAAGGAATTTGAATTAATGAAAGCCTAGTGTAGACAGGTACTCAGTTCGACTTAAGGAGGCTTAATTTGAACTAACTTGCAAATTTAGACACATCCGTAGAAGGCACTCAAAGCCATCTCACTGACAGCAGAGGGCACATTTAGAGCATCTCTTCCCCATATTTGCTCCTGCTGTAGAACTTTCATATGCATATTAATGCTACCTCAATGGCAGAAAACACCTTGAAGAGTGGTACACAAAGAAACAGAGCATGTCATCCACTTCCATTACAGCAGTCACAGTGAGGCAGGTTGAAATAATTGTTTTCTTGTGTTTTGGCTCTCCACAAAAACAAATACTGTTTCAAATTATCCATCTGTGCCTGGGTTGATAGTCTTTCTTGAACACAACTTGCACAGTTAAACAGTATTAAATTCCAAAAGATTACACTTTAACAGAGTTTCTCATAGTTTTGGGAGTGCCAGAATGAAAGCTTCATGTCACCCTAAGCCTGCCTCCTTGTGAATTGTCATTTATATAGACTGTCTACTCACATGATTATATCCGTGTCAGTAGGCAACCCCTTCCTGGAGCAATCTCCTGCTGCAAACCACAGAATGACAGAGATGCCTGGTAATGTTCCCTCTAAGCTAATGATGCAGCTAAGCAAGTTCCCTGCTAGTTCCCCGCCCCCCACTGGGCCTCTTCCTTGTTGTGCGGTGGCTCCCTGAGTGCATCCCTAACTTGCTCAGGCTGCCTCATCAGTTTAGAGGGAACATTTCCTGGGTCCCTTCCACACTGGCTCCCACCCACCTGTTGGCTCCCCAACCCCCTTCTCTGACCTGCCCACATGCCAGCTCCCTGACTCCCCTGTTCCTTCCCCACTGACTCCCTGACCCACCCAGGCCCCGTCCCTGCTGCCCACTGGCTGCCTGAGTCCCCAAACCCCGAACGCCTTCCCTGCCCACCGGCTCCCCAATCCCTTCCCAGCTGGGTCCCCAACCCCTACAGGACCTTTCCCTGCTGGCTTCATGATGCCCCCAGACACCTTCCCCATAGCTCACCCACCTGCCAGCTCCCCAACCCCCAGGCACCTTCCCTACTCATCTGCCAGCTCCCCCAACCCCTTCTCTGACCTGCAAGCCGGATCCCCTGACCTTTTCCCTAACCCGCCCAGTCTCCAGCTCCCCTGTCCCCTGACCCCTTCCCTCACCCATCTGCTGGCTCCTCAATCCCCCATGCCTTCCCTGCTGATTCCAATCACTCTCCCCCGCCCTTCCCCCACTGGGTCCATGTCCCTGACCCTCGGGGCCCCTTCCTCCTTACCTGGCCCAAGCTGCTTCCTGGTCTGACTCCTCCTGCCCTGAGCACATACTTGAGCATGCTCAGGGTGGGAGACTTGAAAACTCTCCCATTCTGGCTGCAGCTCCCTGCTGTGCTGCAGTCTGATATGCCTGTGCAGGTGTGCAATGGCCACTGTGTGGCTGTGCAGCCACGCAGCTGAGAGGGAACATTGATGCCTGGCTCAGTTTCCCTTCTCACATGACCCAATAACTTTACATTAGCCTTTCTTGTTTCAGTAGTATTCCTTCTTGCTCTGGCTTATTACAACAATGGAGTCCAATAGTTTGCGATAGATGTCCTAGACCTGGGGTCCATTTCACACTCCAGTGCAAGCAGGTATTAACATTCAAGGCATCTCACCCCTCGGTTTCCCACATGCTACACACTGGTGCCTTTGATGTGTTGGGTCTCTCAGCCCTCTCCTGTCCTTGAACCAGGACAGCTACAACCCTAATCTTTCCTTGGGACACCCTTCCCCCCATCTTTTTCTTGGGAACATCCTCACCAGGGGAGCATCCTTCACTTCCCTGGATCCTTTCACAGAGCCTCTGGGGTCAGTTCTCCAGCCATGGAAAAGTCAGTGCGTAACTGCCTCCAGAGCTCCTTTGCCTTCAGTCTTCAGCTGGTGGTTCAAACTGGCCAGCAGAGGCACAGTAGGCAACTGCCTGCTGCTGCTCATGCCTTCAGCCCCTACCAGCCCCTGGCTCTGTGGCTTGGGAACACCAGCCAGCAAGCCCCTCTAGCTGCATTCCTCTCTTGGTCTTTTCCTAGGAATCACTTTTTTTTTTCTTTTGGGACTTCTGGCTGCTTCAGCCTGCCTGTCATGACTGAACCAGTCTGCTCTAGCTCACAGGGATTCCTCCTCCATAGGTCTTTCCCTAATTGTCTATATCCCCCAGCCGCTGCCATGCCCTCTTAATTGAGCACCTTCTTTGAAGCAGATTGGACCTACTTCCTGGATGGTAATAGTACGGTTATGTAGAGAGAGAATCACAGGATACTTGATTAATTTTAAAAAAGCTACTGTGCCATGCATCATGATCCTCAAACTCCCATAATTTGCCAAATAGAAACCTACTTACAGTGGAAAAGATTAAACTTCCTCCCAAAGAACTGTCTCCCTGCTTGATTCTAGTTTTCTGACTCCAGCTGGTATGGCACTAGAGCTATTTTTTTTTTAAAGTTTCAGTGCATTTAGAAAGGGAAAAGCATACTTTTTCTTTTCCACTTAACCATTTTTGCTCACATTTTCCAAAACATATTCATCTTTGAGCAGAGTCCAGATTGTGGTCATTTCAGCTGGAAAGGTGACCATTTCTCAAAACTGTCAACAGCTGAAAGAGGATTTGAATAGAAATGCTACCTTAACTACCTTAATGATAGGTACTGGAAATACTTCACTTTTAACGTAATGCATTAAATAAAGTAAGTTGTGCAAGAAACTGCAGTGACTACTTTGGTAAATAGCTTGTGCAAGAGGATGGCCATTGTTAGCTATAAGGTCTATAGTATGTACATGCTCCAGTTACCTTGTTTGTCATGTGTTTGTCGATTACAGGTATATTTCTGGAAGGGTTTACCATCATGCCATGGGGTTTTAAGCAGGAGAAACAAAGCAATAGTTTATTTTGGTGCAAATAAAGAACTTTAATTAAATGTTGATTCAAAGGTGTTTGAACTTTTGTTCCCAGAATATATTTACTCAATGTAAATTGTGATTTTCACTTGTGAATATAATAATATACTGTTATTACCATTTGTCACTCCAGTTAGCAACACTTGCTGTCCACCTCTACCTGTTCTGTGCATAAATACAGGATACTGGACTCCAGAGCTGTCAATCCAACACATTTCACCAAATTTTACCTTTTGCCTTGCACTGTGTTGATTTAATAGAAGAGCCAGATTCTCATTTATAATAAGACCACTTTACATAGTCCTGGCTCTGTAAAAGGCCTTTAGAGTGGATTTAAATGCCTGTTTCAAGTCCCCTACAAGCTCCCAGAATGGTGCAAATCAGACTTAGTGCAAATGAGAACTGGTCTTGAAAAATTTAACACTACTTCTTTATGTGGGAGACATTTTATTGAATTCTAAAGTATATCCAAGAAGCATACAGGCTGACAAATATTAGCTGCTAAATCTGTAGCAAATGATTGTATAAAGCTGAGATTAAATATTGCTTATATCCGATATCCTGCACTTACCATTCAGTGTAAATACACATCTTTATCTGCGCTTCACTTTCTGAATTACTGTCTTTAAAATTATCTTGTTGTGTAGATTAATCATCAGGAGAGACCACTTGCTGGAAGATGCCTTCAATCAGATTATGGGTTACTCAAGAAAGGACCTACAGAGAAATAAACTTTATGTCACATTTGTTGGAGAGGAAGGGTGAGTAAAACAGGGAAGTGGGCATCAACACAGTCAACTGTGTTTGCAGCTGTGCTTGGCTATTTCATCATACTGTTGCGGTCTAGAGCATAAAGAGGAAGGATTGTGGTCAGGAAATGCCACATACATAAGCCTAGAATCAACAGCTGTTCACATTTCATGAAGCCAAATAATTCATTTTGATGCTTTTGTAATGCATCTTTTTTTTTTTTTTTTTTTTTTTTTAAGAAAACACATCTGTTTAGGTTTAATTTCTACAGTAGCCTGTATATTTCAGAGTCTTGCTAAGGAAGCAGACAAACCCAAACATAGTTCTCATGTTTGTTCCTGTTCCTTTCATCTCTACCAGTGCCGACATTATTTCATAATGCATGCTACAGGGGAGGAGATATTTTGATGTGTGTAGTTAAATACAGTGTGGACTAAAAGGCTAGTCTTACAAACTGCTGTATGCCATTAACTCCCATTTCAGTCAGTGGAGCCTGCCCCTGGGTACCTTTCAGCGTCAGGTCCTTTGTCACAAACAAAAATTTCCAAGGCAACTAGTCTATTGCTATTTTTTAATGCACAGAAGTTTGTAACATTCCACAGCCATGCAGCAAACATGTAGCCTGCAGCTGACTGAATGCTAATGTGTGAGGTTTGCATTATGAGTCCAGGTTAAGAATTGGATTAGAGCTCCTTTACCCAAATGAATCTTGTTCTTCTCCCCCTTCCCCACTCCTCTGCCACGATGTACTCATACAATGTCATCAGATACAAATGAACTGTCACAGGGTGCACTAATCACTGCTGGGCCTGCACCTCTTCCTGGTCACGCTGGTGATTAACTCCACCCCCATTTGCTGTTTGATTGTGGTCATTCTCTCTGTCTCCATCCAGTCTGCAGCCTTCTCTCAGCCTCAGGAACTGCAGCATCCTCTTCATGGCTTGGCCTTCTGATCAGGTCACTTCTCGGAAAATCTAAGTCCTTCAAGACAGACTGTCCAGTTGGCATCACTTTCCTGAGGCCCACCTACTTTGTCTGTTTCTGGCCCAGAGACCTATGCTAAGCAGCCTCAATCCCTGTACAGCTGTACTTCTAACAGATGTTTTCTTGGCCTACTTCCTACCTGTATGGCTTCGCCCCCCTCTGTGTTTGCAAGCCGCCAACTCCCTCCATTCAAGGACAGA
>VOCP01058704.1:0-16138 GCA_007922195.1 Podocnemis expansa | reverse complement strand
GTGTGTGTGTGTGTGTGTGTGTGTGTGTGTGTGTGTGTGTGTGTGTGAGATCTGTAAGTGCAGTGAGGTGCATAAAGCCTATTCCTATTTTAAAGAGCACGAATAATCTTGTAACTTACAGCTTGAATTTGTACTGGAGCAGGGAGGATGGAAGGAGAGCACTGCTTTAAGCAGTTCACTTTCAGAATAGCAATGTCCTCCCGTAGGGCTCTGCCTGCTACTTTGAATTCAGGACCACCACTGGTATTAAGTTGAAGAACTGAGGTTTTTTTTTTATTGATTGGATGGCTGTGCTACCTGAAGCAGCCTGAGCATCTTAGATATGAGGGCAATAGAAGAATCATTCAGAACAAATTGTGGGATTGAGGTTGGTTTGTAAGAGTCTGTTGCTGATATGGACATGGTGTGGCAGGGAGAAAAATGGTGTCTGAAATACAGAGGCATAACCCAGAGATCTACTTGATATACCCAGCACTTTTTCTTTTTGCCCTGATGTACATTGGTGCCTTATTTGCCAAAGACATTTTGGAACTGTTTCTTTGCTTAAACAGGGAGAAGATCCAGTTTATCCGGACAGAGGGAACACCAGGACTGGTACGTCTATCCAGTGATGCAGATCTTGTCATGTTATTAAGGTGGGTAGCCGTGCTTCATAATGAACGTGTGCAATATGCTGTGAACAGCTTGTGAAGTGCTTTTCTGTGTATTGAGTGAACAAAATGTCTCCCCTTCAGTTCTCAGAATTACAGCTGGGGGAGCTGCGGCAGAAGATTTAGACACTTGATTTTCCGAGTGCTGAGAGTTCCGATGTCAATTTTTAGCAGGGACATCACATTTTGCATAGTGGGTTGAAAAGGTGATTATCTTTGAAGGAAGGAGGAGGTAAAAGAGTAGCATGTTGCAAATGGAATTTAGACTAAATTATACTCCAAACTAATATATGATTCTTTTGCAAAGAAAAGAATAATTGGGCTTGTTCTGATCACCTTAAATTGTTCAGTTATAGTCACAGAAGGCAGGACTGAATTCATATAAATTAGGGCAGTTTTAATTTATCCACAAGTGGTCTCTGCTCTGTGCTACTTCAAGTATATTTTCCATTTAGTTCTCTGGTTTGTGAGTATCAAGTTTCTGAATATTAGTACTTAATTTTGTTATTTGAGCTGAACACTACATTGGCTGCCTTCTAATTTTGCTTACTATTTTTGATCATTTTATTCATGAGATGATTGATTATGTCTTTTAGGAGTGGAGAACTACCCCTTTAGCATGTCCCATTTGCTCATTAATCTGAAAAAAAGGATGAGTTAGTATCTTTTATTGGACCAACCTCTGTTGGTGAGAGAGCCAGATTCTGAGTTTAGAAAGGTGCTCTTCAGGCCTGTTGAAGCTCAAAAACTTCTCCCTCTGACCAGCAGAAATTGGTCCAATAAAGGATATTAACTCACCCATCTTGTCTGTCTAATTCTGGGATCAGCATGGCTAGAACAACATTGCATGCTCTGAAAACCAGGCAGCTGAGAGTAGAATTTTTCCTATGTTCTACACAGTGTATGCTCATTCAAGTAGAAGTGTAATAGAAAAAACTAACTATACTTTTAGGCAAAACCTAAATTGAAAACTTTTCATACATATTTAAAAAATAGTCTAAACCATTAATAATGTTGGCATTAATATTGTTATTATTTGGGACTAAAATTGCATGAACATAATGGTCCCTTTTAGCCTTAAAATCTGTTAATATTTTGGTTCTGGCTCTATGCTAACATATTCCAAGGAAAAATAAAGAGTATAAAAGACAACAAAACAAAACTATGTTTTCAAAAAAGACAAAGAGCTCCCCACCAAAAATCTACAAAACAAATACCTGATTTTTTTTCAAGTTCCAAAGGGATAGCCCTGTTAGTCTTGTTCAGTAAAACAAACAAGGAGTCCTGTGGCACTTAAAGACTAGTAGATTTATTTATTGCATGAGTTTTCATTGGAGAAATCCCACTTTCTGCCATGAAAGCTCATGCAATAAATAAATCTGATTTTTTTTTCAAATTTTATTTACTTAATACTCATTTTAAAATCATGTGGTTACAATGATTTTCACTTAATTTTTCACAGAAATTTGGTCTGTGATTAACCCTCTTTTCAGTATAGTTCTAGTCATAATCATTTTATTTGTGAAATGCATTATCGAATACATGATTTCTCTGTTTCCATTGGTTCCTAAGAGCCTCAGTTGTATACCTCAGAGCCCACTAAGCTGGGTTGAGTTATTCAGTAAATTAGCTGCAAGGTGATAGTAAATATTGATGTAAAAGCAGAGATGGTGTAATTTAAAACAGTAATCTATTGTGTGTGCCTGATCTCTTATTTTTGATCAGGTAAAGATTTTGCAAAATATTCTAGTAGGAACAAGATTGGCCCACTTCTCTTTACTTCATCTACAATATGATGAAATCTTCTTACTGCTGGAGAATGTTGCATCAGTCATAAAATGTTTTCTCCCACCCGTCAATAAAACTCAATTCACAGCTGAACATAAACACTTTTCCATATAGGGAATGAAGGTGTTTCAGTTAAAATAGCCTGAGTGTCGCTGATGTGACACTGTTCTGTTTCAGAGATGAGACTCCAAAGAGGAAATAATTTGCAGTACTGTATGAGCGTATAAGCGGATCATTAGGTTGTACCCTAAGCAGTGCTAGTTTTATCTCAATAATTTAAATACAAATCAGCTTTTTAATTCTTGATTTATTCTCAGATTGAATCTTTTTTTTTGTTTTTAATCCATATATGAAGTTTAAAGTTCATCTTTTCTCTAAAAAAAAAAAATACTGTATATTGAAGATCATTTTAAAGAAGTGCAAAAATATCACCAGACTATTAACAAAATACGCTTCCAGAAGAGATCATGCACAAAGAACTAATGCCAGTATCTATAATGAACAGATTTGATATGAAGTTTATTTTACTTTAACCAGTTAGATTACTATGTTTCTCACAAGTGAGAGAACCACAAGTCAGTGATGTATTGTACAGCCTAATAACTGAATATAAAGATTGTCATCTACCAAGTTGATTCAGTGTGTGTTGAGTGATAACATCTAACAGCTATGCTATTTCATATTTTACTTAACATACATATTATGTAAACATTTTATAAATATGTCTGTTTGGGATATTATAGGTTTACCAATTTGAAATAAAAATGAGATTTAGGTATATGCATACATTCCCTACATTGTCTGTGAATTATTAAATGGTATCTGAATTATATAGATTATTTCAGGCTTTGATAGTTCTACTATATTTCCTAGAAAACCTTTAAAAATCACAAGAAAACATGTGAGGCATTCTGAAACCTCACTTGGTTGAAGGTATTTATGATACATTTTTCTCTGTGCAGGACTTGTTAAGTAAGAATAAATGAAGCATTGATGCTGAATAGTATATTCTTTAGTCTATTAAAGTCACTAAACCAATTCAGACATGGTTGGTTGCATCAGAGATTCAGAGTATTTGGTTCTGTTTCTATGTACACCATGATAAATCTTTATACAGGAAAATGCCATGAATGTTTGTGGTGTGTTGGCAAGGAAAAGATGTAAATAAAAGTATAAAACAATGTGCTTTTAAAGAGTTCATTAAATATATGGATCATAGTTTTAAAAGCAAAGACATGTTCTCACAGTCTGAGATGTCAGAAAGAAAACTAGGAAGTATGATACCCCAGCCATTGGCAAGATTCCAGTCTTTGATATACAGAGATAACATTGGAAGAAGGGCAACAAAACCTTCCTTCTTGGCATTCTGAGCTTGTACATGGGAAGTAGGAGTGATTCTTAAAAATATATAAGACTAGCTTTGAAAGCCACATCTATTGTTAGAAAGTAGAAAATATCCTTGGTTCAAATAAATGTCTTTTGTTGTCTTCTATTTGGTCCCCAGTTTGTTTGAAGAAGAAATAATGTCATATGTGCCACCACATGCCTTACTTCATCCCAGTTATTGCCAGTCCCCAAGAGGCTCTCCGGTATCCTCACCTCAGAACTCTCCAGGTAAATCTTGTTGGAGTTTTTAGTGGGATCTTTAGGGAGCAAATCTGGATACTTAGTAAGAACCAAATCCCAGTCTTGGTGAAGTAAATGGCAAAACTCTTATTTCCATCACTGAAACCAGGATTTTACCCTCTGAACAAAAGCAGTAAAGGAATTGTTTGACTGTTGGATGACTTTGGCTGTAATTACTTCCTTACACATACAGCTTTAGCTTAGCATGATGTTTCCCAAAAGAGCCTTTTTTGTAAGAAACAGAAGTCAGACATGAAAGACTTTGCAGATGATGAGGTCACAAGAGTGGGATTATGAGAATCCACTGTTGTCCAACAGTGGTTGAAGATACACAATACAACTATGCAAATAAAGTAAATGTAACATTATTATTTATACATCAGTTTTGAAAAGTGTTGTCTCATTTTTATATGCAATAGAAACACATGATGTATGTGGGGTTTATTTTCCCTGATTTTTGCTCTTTAGTCTGTAAAAAGTTTCTAAATGATTTGTATTTATTGGAAGGTGTAGCAGAGAGGTTTATTCGATGAGGTTTTTGCAGATGATAATGTCTTGGTGTCCTTTTGAAATAGGCTGGAGTTTTCAGGCCGGGTCTGGTAGGATTTGATGTAACAAGACCCACCATTGGAAGTGTTGTTAGTTGGCACCCTTGTAAGTGCAGGGGAACTGGAGCCTGGCCGCCCGCGGCCGCGGCGGGGAGTCTGGGGCCAGCCAGTAGTTAAAGATTGAGACCCTCATCCAGCAAAGAACTTAAGCACATGCTTAACTTTAAGGATGTCATTAGTCCCAGTGACTCTACAACATGAATGAGAAGCTTACCTCTCACCCAGAGAGATGATCCTTTCAGTTCAGGGTCCTAGAACATGTGCTGTAACTTGAACTCTTGTTGCCTGTGCAGTACAAATTCTACAGGGATGTCAGTATAGCATTGCTCATGAGCAGTGGTTTACATTAAAAATATTGTTTGAAACATATTTTTAAAATGTACATTAAAAATTCCATTGGTGGGCTTGTGGGCTCTTCTTCCAAACAAATTGAAATAAAATAGTTGTGTGGCAGCCTAGTACTATAGGCCTACTATCAATGAGAGTTGTGGACAGAGAAGCAAACAGAAGGGGTTTGCCTTGGGAGCTCTTGCAAGAGTAGCTATGGTGACTGCTGCATTGGGGAGCTATGGTGTGACATGGTGAGGCTAAGAGCTGGGTGTCATCTGTGGCCATTTCTTTGATTGGTGCTAGTTGCAGAGACTATTTGACTGAGTGTGTGTTTGTCTAAAAAGTGTGAATTGGGAGTGCTTTATTCCAAGTGGGCCATGAGTAGTTGCTTGATGGGTGAGGCTTTGAGCCAGGGCAACTTCTTCAAGCCAGCAGCCTTGTAAAAAACCAGCCAGTTGTGAACCAAGTGAACTGTGAACAGAGGAGAAGCAAACAGGGAGTTTGCCTTGGAGGAGTTCCCACAGAGTTTTCATCTTTCAGGCTTCTGTGAGCAGTAAAAGGTGAAAGATTTATATGATCCTACATCTAAAGAAGCTCTTAGAAGGAAGACAATATGGATAGTGAGCAATTGATCCACTGTTAGGACCTGCACAGGATGTGCCATGTTTATCTTTCTCCCACAGAATAGTAGTGGCTTCACTTGGACAAAGTGCAAGCTGGTCTCCATACTGAAAGAGAAGGTTAAGGTATTAGAGACTAAATATTAAACCTGCATTTCATCTGAGAACATGAAGACTTTCTGAGTGGAAATCAGGATTTGATTCTATAGACACAGCATGCTGAAGAATTAGGGAGGGCAGTGCTGCTGGGATGAAGAATGGGAAAGAAAATTGGCGGCATGTGACCTACTAGAAGAAGAAAAAGAACCCGTATATTCCCCAGTGCAGATAGAGGTAAGCAACTGTTTTCAGGCTCTTTGCCTAGGTACTTTTGCAGAGAATGATTTGGAAAAATAATCTGAGGGAAGAGATCAGAAGGGGAGACCGCTTCAATGTGAAGACATAAGATGCATTGTCCTAGGATGGGTGTTCCACAACCAGCACTTTGAAGAGGAGATGAAGTCTGGTGGTGGTCCCAGACTCCCTCCTAAGGGGAACAGAGTCATCCATCTGCCATCCAGACTGGGAAACTCGAAGTGCGCTGCTTGTCTGGAGCTAGAACTCGGGAGGTGATGGATAGTTTGCTGAGACTCATCAAGCCAGTGGACTGCTTACCCCTTCCTGCTTCTCCATATGGGCACCAATACTGCCAAAAATGACCTTGAAAGGATCATTGCAGACTAGTGGCTCTGGGAGGAAGGATAAAGGAGCTGGAGGCACAAATGGCGTTCTTGTCCATCCTCCCTGTTGAAGGAAAAGGCCTAGGTTTGGGACCATCAAATTGTAGAAGTAAATGTGTGGTTACAAAGATGGTATTGGAGGGAGGGCTTTGGATTCATCAGCCATGCAGTGTTGATCCAAGAAGGATTGCTAAGAAGAGAGGGGATCCACCTACTAAAGAAAAGGAAGAGTATCTTTGCAAAAAAACTTGCTAATCTAGTGAGGATGGTTTTAAACTAGGTTTGCCAGGGTGTAGAGACCTAAGTCTGGAGATAGAGAAATGGGATACCAGGAGGACATGAGGGGAGGGTGTATCGGGGGAGGTGCATAGGGTCCCTGGGCTGGGATCTGATGAAGTGGGTGAGCCCAGGCCCCTCCCTGCTCCCCCAGATCGCCAAGAATGGCGCTGCACTTGCAGCCAGTAAGGACTAGTGGCTGGGCCTTCCAAGTGGAACTTTCCTCTGGAAAGGGGTGAATAGACAATGGTACTCAGCTGGAGGGCTGAGCAGAGACATTGCTGGTGCTGGGCACCCGGGGCACATGCCCCAAATCCCAGCGCCGGTGCCCTGGATCTCTGGCCCAATTGGGCTGGGGATCCAGGGGCTGGCCGCCCGCGACTGCAGTGGGGAGTCTGGGGCATAGCCACCCACAGTGGCGGTGGCCCCGTCCCCAGCCAGGGATCCAGGGCCTGGCTGTCTGCGGCCGTGGCGAAAGGTCCAGGCCTGGCTGCCCACGGCAGCAGTGGCCCCGTCCTTGGCCGGGGATCCGGAGCCTGGCGGCCCATGGCCGCAGCAGGGAGTCTGGGCCCGTCCGTCCTCGCTGGCAGCAGCCCCGTCCCCGGCCAGGGGTGCGGGGCCTAGCCAGCTGTGGCTGCGCGGTGGCTTCTGGCCCTGTCCCTGGCCAGGGGGTGGGGCCTGTGGCCAGGGGGCGGGTCCTGCGGGCCGGGGCCAGGGGGTGGGGCCTGTGGCCAGGGGGCGGGTCCTGCGGGCCGGGGCCAGGGCCCGGGCCAGTGCCCTGGGTCCCTCCCTGGGCCAGCGATGCCTCTGGGGCTGAGTAGCCTGTGAAGTAACAGTGGAGCGTGAAACCCTGTGACAAGGTTCAACAAGGACAAGTGCAGAGTCCTGCACTTAAGACAGAAGGATCTCATGGCCTGTTACAGACTGCGGATTGACTGTCTTGGCCACTGTTTTGCAGAGAAGCACCTGACTATGAGTCAATGGTGTGCTCTTGTTGGCAAGAAGGCTAACAGCGTATTGGGTTGTATTAGTAAGAGCATTGCCAGCAGATCCTGGGAAGTGATTATTCCCCTCTATTGGGCACCGTTGAGGCCACATTTGGAGCATTATGTGCAGTTTTGGGCCCAAACTACAGAACAAATGTGGACAAATTGGAGGGAGTCCAGCAGAAGGCAGTGAAAATGATCAGGAGTCTGGGGCATGTACTTAGGAGGAGAGGATGAGGGAACTAGTCTTATTTAATCTGAAGAAGAGAAGAGGGAAGGGGGTATTTGATAGCAGCTACCAACTATCTGAAGGGGGGTTCCAAAGAGCATAGAGCTAGGCTGTTCTCAGTGCTGACAGA
The DNA here is from genome assembly GCA_007922195.1 of Podocnemis expansa. Lineage (NCBI taxonomy): Eukaryota > Metazoa > Chordata > Testudines > Podocnemididae > Podocnemis > Podocnemis expansa. The sequence continues at coordinate 8,176 of VOCP01058704.1, read as the reverse complement.
TGACAGACCAAAGGCCAATGGTCTCAAGTTGCAGGGAAGGAGCTCTAGGTTGGACAATAGGAAAATCTTTTCCACTAGGAGGTAAGGTTCATCCACTAGGGAGGTGGTCCATCTCTAGCGGCTTCTAAGGCCCAACTTGCTAGAGACCTGGCTGTGATGATTTAGCTGGGGTTGGTCCTGTTTTGAGAAGGTGTTTAGTTTAGTTGATATCATGAGGTCCCTTCCAGCCTCAATCTTCTATGATTCTGTAAATGAGAATAAAATCTTTCAAGAATACATAAATTAGACTCATAAGTGCCTGAATTGCTTTTGAAAATGGGACTTGTGCACTTACAAACCTGAGTCCCATTATCAGTGAAAAATTAGGCACATCAGTCATTTTTGCACATCTGAAAATTTTTGCTTGTCTTATACACAGGATACAGTGGCATAGCAATTGCTGTAATTCCTCAGAGTATTAGGTATACTAATAATATAATAATATATTCATTATAGTTCTGTAGTAATCCTGCTGTCATTATTAATTTACATTTCACTTCACATTATTGGATTCTAGTTTCCTTGAGATCAGATTTCTGTTGTTGCAGTAGAACTGAGGCCTAATCCCATTTCTGATTCTAGCAAACCAACATGATGGGGCATGAACTTGACAAGCTGGAAGTTTGCCTTTATGCTCACAATGAGATTTGAGAATAAAAAAAAGTCTATTCAAATTCCAGAGCTTGCGATTTGTTTCTGAAGGCTAAAACTTGATTCTAACTGACTTGAAAGGATTCACATGACTCTAATATTGGGATGCAAAAGCTTAGAGCACTAGAAATCTTAATATGTATTTTAGGGGCAGGAAGCTAAGGTATAAGGGGGAGTGACAATAGTTATGCACAGTGAGACTGCTGTCACCATGTATTCGAGTGTGCATAGTGCATCTTTCTGGAAAGCACACTTTTCCAACTTAGTTACATTATATGTGCATTTTTAAATGGTGTTTAATAACTTAGCTAATTAAGACTGAATTATTTCTAATGTAACAAAGCCTATTTTCTCCTGTGTGGTCTACTTACAGCAGTATGATTTCATTGGAAAGGAAAGTGACAAATATGTAACAGGAAGAATGCAGTAAAACTTTTTGGGCTCTTGAGGGAAGGAATGGAAATTCATTGTTTAAGATGTTTAAAACTAGATTGGACTAAATGCAAGAAGGTACAACTGATTAGACAGCTGGATTGGTAGAGATATGGGATAAGTTTTCCCACTCCATATCACATTATATCAGTGGTTTATTTACCCAATTTGTAATAACTGTACACACATGTGTGGATTGTGCACAGTGCAATTTTTTTGGCAGATAGCTATCTGCCAATCTTTAAAGAACTGTTCCCTAAACGTGTATCTCAAAAAATACATTCACCTTTTTGAGTTGTGTTTGAAACTGACTATAGCAATTAACTTGATCTGGGCATTTGAAGGAAGAGAAAATTCTTCAGTCCGTCTTCTCTTTCAGTATTCTTCTCTGTTGTTATACTTTCCTGAGTAAAGTTTCTCAAAGTATCCTCTTCTAGGCAAGCTGAGAAACTCCATACAGTGAAAGGTGTATTATATTCATTAGGCATTCTAATTTAGCTCATTGCAATCTGTTTTTCTTCTTGACAGTAAGTACCTTTTTTTTTTGACTATGCATCATTTTAGTGGTTAAATACAGATAAACATAAAATGCATATATACCAAAAAAAAGTTGAGTCTTCTCCTGTGTCTTTTTGTTTGTTTAGGGGGCATTTCTTGGTTTTGTTTTTTTGTTTGTTTTTGACCTTGAAGCCATTGGAATTAAAAACAAACAGTCAAAACCATCTAAATCCACAGTAGGCCTGTTCCCATCACACAATAGGTATGGAGACACAGATCTCTTGTCAGTTTATAAACTAGGATTTTAAAAGAAGCCAACCATGTCCTGTGCTTTTGGTCAGTAAAGAACCGTCTTTTCTTTTCAGTAAGACCTGGAATGTGATGCTTTACATTGTTGCAGTTCATCTTGTGCTTCTTGTTTGCTATAGGTACTCAGCGTGCTAATGCCAGAGCTCCAGCACCTTATAAAAGAGATTTTGAAGCCAAGCTGAGGAACTTCTACAGGAAGCTGGAGACTAAAGGATATGGACAAGGGCCAGGGAAGTTAAAGTATGTAAAAGCATCTTATCAAAGTGGGTTTACCAGGGGTTAAAATAGGCTGTAATGCACCAGAATGGCATTCCAGGGCCCCTAAAAATAGAAAATGGAGCCAGAACGCTGTGTTCTGGGGCCCACCATTTAAAAATAGCAGACCCTGGAACTCAGCATTCTGGCTCCATTTTCTATTTTCAGGGGCCCCCGATGCTGAGCCTCTAAAAGTAGCAGGCCCTGGAACGCCGTTCCTGTGCATTCCAGGAAGCATGGAGCTGCCCCAGCCTGAGCTGAGGCTCAGGCTGCAGCCAGGCCGGGGATGCTCCGCAGTGCATGGTGGCCAGGTAAGGGGCCCCTGGGGGGGGGGACGGGGACAGGCAGTATTCTCCCCAGGGCTTGAAATTGGGGGGGGGGGTAGAGGGACATTTGGGAGGATGCAGGGGGTGCTCACTAATTTGGTATAACACTATTACTAGCTTTCAACTGGGGGGGGTGTTGGGAAATTCAGGAGGGGCATGAGGGGAGTTAGGGAGATCCCTGGTTTGGGGACAGGCGAGCCAGCCCAGCGAGGAAAGGCATGTGGGGGGGGGGGGGGCAGCAGGGCAAGACGGCATGGCGTGGCGGAGGGGTTAGGGAAGGGTTGGGGGACCAGCGATGAGACAGGGGTGGGGGGTCAGTAGCTGGCGTGAGGGGTAGGTGTGTGGGGGTTAGTAGCTGGGATGTGTGAGGGGGGCCCACACTGGCGTGAGGGTTCTGGGGCCCACCAAATTATAGTTTAACCCCTGGGTTTTACTTACAGGCTGAAATTTTTACCTTACAAGTTTAAGAACAACTTTCCTCTGAGAATCTTGTTGTTTCATGATGGACTCTTGAACTTATTGATTTAAATCTGAAGTCTCTTAGGCTATGTCTACATTAGGAAAAGTTAGTTCAAATTTGTTAGTGTTAAGTCGAATTAGTCCACTTTTGTTAATTGGAACTAACTGCCCTTAACTCAAACTTACTAAGTTTGAACTAAAGGTTAGTCCTAGTCTACACCATCCTTAGTTCGAACTAGGGATTGAACTAAGGACTTAGTTTGAATTTACCGGCAGGTCTTACTAATTTGAATTAAGCTTTCATTAGTTTGAATTAAGGAATTTGAATTAATGAAAGCCTAGTGTAGACAGGTACTCAGTTCGACTTAAGGAGGCTTAATTTGAACTAACTTGCAAATTTAGACACATCCGTAGAAGGCACTCAAAGCCATCTCACTGACAGCAGAGGGCACATTTAGAGCATCTCTTCCCCATATTTGCTCCTGCTGTAGAACTTTCATATGCATATTAATGCTACCTCAATGGCAGAAAACACCTTGAAGAGTGGTACACAAAGAAACAGAGCATGTCATCCACTTCCATTACAGCAGTCACAGTGAGGCAGGTTGAAATAATTGTTTTCTTGTGTTTTGGCTCTCCACAAAAACAAATACTGTTTCAAATTATCCATCTGTGCCTGGGTTGATAGTCTTTCTTGAACACAACTTGCACAGTTAAACAGTATTAAATTCCAAAAGATTACACTTTAACAGAGTTTCTCATAGTTTTGGGAGTGCCAGAATGAAAGCTTCATGTCACCCTAAGCCTGCCTCCTTGTGAATTGTCATTTATATAGACTGTCTACTCACATGATTATATCCGTGTCAGTAGGCAACCCCTTCCTGGAGCAATCTCCTGCTGCAAACCACAGAATGACAGAGATGCCTGGTAATGTTCCCTCTAAGCTAATGATGCAGCTAAGCAAGTTCCCTGCTAGTTCCCCGCCCCCCACTGGGCCTCTTCCTTGTTGTGCGGTGGCTCCCTGAGTGCATCCCTAACTTGCTCAGGCTGCCTCATCAGTTTAGAGGGAACATTTCCTGGGTCCCTTCCACACTGGCTCCCACCCACCTGTTGGCTCCCCAACCCCCTTCTCTGACCTGCCCACATGCCAGCTCCCTGACTCCCCTGTTCCTTCCCCACTGACTCCCTGACCCACCCAGGCCCCGTCCCTGCTGCCCACTGGCTGCCTGAGTCCCCAAACCCCGAACGCCTTCCCTGCCCACCGGCTCCCCAATCCCTTCCCAGCTGGTTCCCCAACCCCTACAGGACCTTTCCCTGCTGGCTTCATGATGCCCCCAGACACCTTCCCCATAGCTCACCCACCTGCCAGCTCCCCAACCCCCAGGCACCTTCCCTACTCATCTGCCAGCTCCCCCAACCCCTTCTCTGACCTGCAAGCCGGATCCCCTGACCTTTTCCCTAACCCGCCCAGTCTCCAGCTCCCCTGTCCCCTGACCCCTTCCCTCACCCATCTGCTGGCTCCTCAATCCCCCATGCCTTCCCTGCTGATTCCAATCACTCTCCCCCGCCCTTCCCCCACTGGGTCCATGTCCCTGACCCTCGGGGCCCCTTCCTCCTTACCTGGCCCAAGCTGCTTCCTGGTCTGACTCCTCCTGCCCTGAGCACATACTTGAGCATGCTCAGGGTGGGAGACTTGAAAACTCTCCCATTCTGGCTGCAGCTCCCTGCTGTGCTGCAGTCTGATATGCCTGTGCAGGTGTGCAATGGCCACTGTGTGGCTGTGCAGCCACGCAGCTGAGAGGGAACATTGATGCCTGGCTCAGTTTCCCTTCTCACATGACCCAATAACTTTACATTAGCCTTTCTTGTTTCAGTAGTATTCCTTCTTGCTCTGGCTTATTACAACAATGGAGTCCAATAGTTTGCGATAGATGTCCTAGACCTGGGGTCCATTTCACACTCCAGTGCAAGCAGGTATTAACATTCAAGGCATCTCACCCCTCGGTTTCCCACATGCTACACACTGGTGCCTTTGATGTGTTGGGTCTCTCAGCCCTCTCCTGTCCTTGAACCAGGACAGCTACAACCCTAATCTTTCCTTGGGACACCCTTCCCCCCATCTTTTTCTTGGGAACATCCTCACCAGGGGAGCATCCTTCACTTCCCTGGATCCTTTCACAGAGCCTCTGGGGTCAGTTCTCCAGCCATGGAAAAGTCAGTGCGTAACTGCCTCCAGAGCTCCTTTGCCTTCAGTCTTCAGCTGGTGGTTCAAACTGGCCAGCAGAGGCACAGTAGGCAACTGCCTGCTGCTGCTCATGCCTTCAGCCCCTACCAGCCCCTGGCTCTGTGGCTTGGGAACACCAGCCAGCAAGCCCCTCTAGCTGCATTCCTCTCTTGGTCTTTTCCTAGGAATCACTTTTTTTTTTCTTTTGGGACTTCTGGCTGCTTCAGCCTGCCTGTCATGACTGAACCAGTCTGCTCTAGCTCACAGGGATTCCTCCTCCATAGGTCTTTCCCTAATTGTCTATATCCCCCAGCCGCTGCCATGCCCTCTTAATTGAGCACCTTCTTTGAAGCAGATTGGACCTACTTCCTGGATGGTAATAGTACGGTTATGTAGAGAGAGAATCACAGGATACTTGATTAATTTTAAAAAAGCTACTGTGCCATGCATCATGATCCTCAAACTCCCATAATTTGCCAAATAGAAACCTACTTACAGTGGAAAAGATTAAACTTCCTCCCAAAGAACTGTCTCCCTGCTTGATTCTAGTTTTCTGACTCCAGCTGGTATGGCACTAGAGCTATTTTTTTTTTAAAGTTTCAGTGCATTTAGAAAGGGAAAAGCATACTTTTTCTTTTCCACTTAACCATTTTTGCTCACATTTTCCAAAACATATTCATCTTTGAGCAGAGTCCAGATTGTGGTCATTTCAGCTGGAAAGGTGACCATTTCTCAAAACTGTCAACAGCTGAAAGAGGATTTGAATAGAAATGCTACCTTAACTACCTTAATGATAGGTACTGGAAATACTTCACTTTTAACGTAATGCATTAAATAAAGTAAGTTGTGCAAGAAACTGCAGTGACTACTTTGGTAAATAGCTTGTGCAAGAGGATGGCCATTGTTAGCTATAAGGTCTATAGTATGTACATGCTCCAGTTACCTTGTTTGTCATGTGTTTGTCGATTACAGGTATATTTCTGGAAGGGTTTACCATCATGCCATGGGGTTTTAAGCAGGAGAAACAAAGCAATAGTTTATTTTGGTGCAAATAAAGAACTTTAATTAAATGTTGATTCAAAGGTGTTTGAACTTTTGTTCCCAGAATATATTTACTCAATGTAAATTGTGATTTTCACTTGTGAATATAATAATATACTGTTATTACCATTTGTCACTCCAGTTAGCAACACTTGCTGTCCACCTCTACCTGTTCTGTGCATAAATACAGGATACTGGACTCCAGAGCTGTCAATCCAACACATTTCACCAAATTTTACCTTTTGCCTTGCACTGTGTTGATTTAATAGAAGAGCCAGATTCTCATTTATAATAAGACCACTTTACATAGTCCTGGCTCTGTAAAAGGCCTTTAGAGTGGATTTAAATGCCTGTTTCAAGTCCCCTACAAGCTCCCAGAATGGTGCAAATCAGACTTAGTGCAAATGAGAACTGGTCTTGAAAAATTTAACACTACTTCTTTATGTGGGAGACATTTTATTGAATTCTAAAGTATATCCAAGAAGCATACAGGCTGACAAATATTAGCTGCTAAATCTGTAGCAAATGATTGTATAAAGCTGAGATTAAATATTGCTTATATCCGATATCCTGCACTTACCATTCAGTGTAAATACACATCTTTATCTGCGCTTCACTTTCTGAATTACTGTCTTTAAAATTATCTTGTTGTGTAGATTAATCATCAGGAGAGACCACTTGCTGGAAGATGCCTTCAATCAGATTATGGGTTACTCAAGAAAGGACCTACAGAGAAATAAACTTTATGTCACATTTGTTGGAGAGGAAGGGTGAGTAAAACAGGGAAGTGGGCATCAACACAGTCAACTGTGTTTGCAGCTGTGCTTGGCTATTTCATCATACTGTTGCGGTCTAGAGCATAAAGAGGAAGGATTGTGGTCAGGAAATGCCACATACATAAGCCTAGAATCAACAGCTGTTCACATTTCATGAAGCCAAATAATTCATTTTGATGCTTTTGTAATGCATCTTTTTTTTTTTTTTTTTTTTTTTTTAAGAAAACACATCTGTTTAGGTTTAATTTCTACAGTAGCCTGTATATTTCAGAGTCTTGCTAAGGAAGCAGACAAACCCAAACATAGTTCTCATGTTTGTTCCTGTTCCTTTCATCTCTACCAGTGCCGACATTATTTCATAATGCATGCTACAGGGGAGGAGATATTTTGATGTGTGTAGTTAAATACAGTGTGGACTAAAAGGCTAGTCTTACAAACTGCTGTATGCCATTAACTCCCATTTCAGTCAGTGGAGCCTGCCCCTGGGTACCTTTCAGCGTCAGGTCCTTTGTCACAAACAAAAATTTCCAAGGCAACTAGTCTATTGCTATTTTTTAATGCACAGAAGTTTGTAACATTCCACAGCCATGCAGCAAACATGTAGCCTGCAGCTGACTGAATGCTAATGTGTGAGGTTTGCATTATGAGTCCAGGTTAAGAATTGGATTAGAGCTCCTTTACCCAAATGAATCTTGTTCTTCTCCCCCTTCCCCACTCCTCTGCCACGATGTACTCATACAATGTCATCAGATACAAATGAACTGTCACAGGGTGCACTAATCACTGCTGGGCCTGCACCTCTTCCTGGTCACGCTGGTGATTAACTCCACCCCCATTTGCTGTTTGATTGTGGTCATTCTCTCTGTCTCCATCCAGTCTGCAGCCTTCTCTCAGCCTCAGGAACTGCAGCATCCTCTTCATGGCTTGGCCTTCTGATCAGGTCACTTCTCGGAAAATCTAAGTCCTTCAAGACAGACTGTCCAGTTGGCATCACTTTCCTGAGGCCCACCTACTTTGTCTGTTTCTGGCCCAGAGACCTATGCTAAGCAGCCTCAATCCCTGTACAGCTGTACTTCTAACAGATGTTTTCTTGGCCTACTTCCTACCTGTATGGCTTCGCCCCCTCTGTGTTTGCAAGCCGCCAACTCCCTCCATTCAAGGACAGA
>VOCP01058490.1:0-10011 GCA_007922195.1 Podocnemis expansa | reverse complement strand
TAAGTGCCACAGGACTCCTTGGTGCGGTGTCCTTTTTTTTTTTTTTTGCTGGACTAGACCAACATGGCTGCCCCTTTGGAACCTGATTCTCCTCATAACTGCTATAGGATCAAGAATGGAGCACAACTATGCTTCCCTGTGTAACCAGAAAGCTGGGGCAGGAGGAAGAGGCTGACAACGTTTGCTGGAAGCTCAGCAGAATAAAGGTATAAACAGAGCAGAAACATTTAAGCTTTCACAAATTAAAGCATTTTCCATTTGGAGCAGGTCAGAAAAACCTCACCAGTCCTCATAAAACCCTTTTTATGACTGCTGGGCATGAGGGAAACAGTGCTGGCAGCCTTCTTCCATTTCATTTATAAATGAAACGCTGACAGCATTGGTGACAAAGGCACAAATGCATCAGAGTAATAAGAAAAGGAGGGTGGCTAAGCTGAGCGTTATGAGCCATTATAGCGGATGAGTCATCAACAGGGGGGGTCTACAGCCATGAATGCTGCCGCAACACTCAACTTTAGCCTGCCTTCAGAACAGCAGCCTCCTGACCTCGTCATTGTATTTTTACAGCAGTGTCCTGGCCTCACTACTGTATCTTTAAAGCGTCAGGATAAGACGCCAAGCTTTCCAGAGGCCAGAAAGATCTTTGCCTATATTATCTGGAGGGAACAGTCGCCCTCCCTTCACATACACCACACACAGATATATTTAACCCACTGAAGTCCATTCATCATCTCTACCCTGTCCCATGTTTGAAATGGAGTTAGGTCCAATCCAGCAAATCACTTGCCCCCTCAGCTCCCACAAAATGTTCAATAGCAGTAGGTTCAGACGAGGCTGGCCTATGCAACAGCTGTTGCAGACAGACCGTGTACCCTATAACGTTTACAGAATCCTTTGCATGAGGAGTGAGGCTGCCACCTGGCTACAGCCTTGGGGTGCTGCAGCACATCCTCAACACAAAGGACCACCAATGCTAAAATCATTTTGGTTCATAGCTATGAAGCATGGAATCTGCAGGTCCATGTTACTTCTTCCACTGTTCTAAGTTACTTATGCAAACATCTGTTATAATGAAGCAGAGAAGGGACTGATAGCAATTTAAATACTTGGACAGCTCATGCTGTAACTGTCAGGGAGACAACCAGAAGGGAACAAAAATACAAATGAAGCAAGTTGTTCAGAAAGTGGCCACATCTTGGAATCAGCAAGAAATTAGAAAGTAGCCTTACCAGGGAAGTTGGGGGTGGGCTTTTTTGTGCTTCCTTTGCCTCCACCCCCATCCATTTAGTCATCAATCAAATTTGGACGGAAGGCATAATTTTTCCCACTACTAGTGATCTGTACAATGCTACGGTGCTTTAAATTCTCAGTTCTCACAGAATCACAGTGCTTTTTGTCAGAAGGCAAGTATCATCCTCTCCCCATTTTACAGATGAGAAAATGGAGGCACAGAGAGGGTAAGTGACTTGGCCATGGTCACACAGTGGGCTAGTAGCAGAGCTCAAGTCATAGTCCAGGTCCCATTAGGTCCTTTTGCTCATTATCTTGTATGATTAGGCCCAAATGCCTGATCTGAAGTCCACTGCAGTCTGTCAAGTGGAAGTTTCCCCCTGATTTCAGTGGGGTTTGCATTACACGCCAAAGCCTCAATCCTGCAACTGATAATATGTAGCTGGACTAACATGCCCACACAGAGCCCCACTGACATTCATGTGAGTTTGACAGGGGCCAGTAATCTACCCCAGTGGAATGCTTGCGGGGTTGCTGTGGCACACTGGTGTGCCATGGCGCGGTGGTTGGGAACCACCAATTTATCCACACACTCAGTTGTAGAATTGGGGCCTGCCTGATCAAAAAACTGTTTCTCAGCCATTTTTCCCTTTTTCTTATGAACTCAGATATAAGCCACATTGCGTGCCCTGCTGTCAAATGTGCAAAGCACAGCACAAGAGCAGAAAGCCCTCAGAACAGCAATTGAGATTATTAGTAAAAAAAAATATGGAGCTTTACATATGAATTGATTGTGACTTTAAGTATCATTTTACCAGCCAATAGTGATTTACATCAGAACCTTGACTAATAGGCAATAAAAATATGAATCTTAATATCCTGAAGTTAGACAAACTAGCAAACTATACATAAAACCAAAGAAGTGGAATTTGGTGAAAAGGAGAGAAGAATGTCACCTCTGAGGACACTTAAAACAGCTAAGCTGTGTCCACCCTGCATGACTGGACTGTTTTAACACCAACAGTGAATCACTGTGTTCCATATTAGGTGTCCAACCACTCGACTTTTTTTTTTTTTTTTAATCTAAGTAGGACCAGAATGGAAACTGGAGAGGTAGCAGAAAGGCACATATGACAAGAAGGGGAAAAAAATAAATGGGTTTGGGCAGATCAGTGAGGAGCAGAAACATGCACCAAACTGCTAAGGATACATTTTAGCCAAAACTGAAGTTTCCCACTCATACACAGCTCTTAACTCCATACACGTTGGTATACTTCTTTGCTGATTATTGGTCCAAGTCAAGTGCTAGCAGAGGAACCCCACCACCACACACCTTACTGGTCATGAAAACAGTGGTTATGGTTTAGCAAAGAGTTTCTAGACCTAGCAGGTTTTGAGACAGTGAGCCTTTAAAAATACCAACTCCCCCCCCCCCCATTCTGATTAGCATCATTCTGATTAGCAAGAATTGAGGCTAATCCCCAACACAGACAAGGCCTTTAAATTAATATAAACTATTCCCCTTACAGTCCCACCTTACCCCACAGCGTCCCTGGGTTTATTTTTCATCCCTGAGCCAGGTCCCAATCTCTCAATTGACGGCCTTCAGACCAGCATCACTTCTGCCGCCACATGCTCTCAAAAGGAAAGCAAGAGATTAGTTGCCGAGATCCAAAGGGGCAGCCATGTTAGTCTAGTTCAGCAAAACAAACAAGGAGTTCTGTGGTACTTAAAGACTAACAGATTTATTTATTGCATGAGCTTTCATGGGAGAAAAATCCTGCTCTGTCAGATGCTTTGAAGATGAGGGAAATCACAGAATGGGGAAAAATAAATGCAGGGGAGCGTGGTCATGGGAACAGGTCACGCTGTAACAGCAAATCAAAATAGTTCAGATTCAAACACTGGGGAACAGCATAGAGAGGAATATGAGGTCAAATCACTTGTTGTAATGCAAGAAAAAACCAATGTTCCAACTAAGACCTGAAGCAGTGCAAGCAAATTCGCAAATGAATTCCATTTCCCTAGTTTCTCTTTGAAGCCTTGATTTAGTATTCATTTATGTGAGTGCAGCAATTAACAAATCATTAATGGAGCGATCACAAAGACTGAAATGCTGACCCACCGGTTTTAGTTTGTTGTGGTTTCTGACGTCAGTTTTGTGCCCATTAATTCTTTTGCGCAGAGACTGTCCTGTTTTTCAATTTATAAGGCAGAGGGGCATTTCTTGTACAAGATGGCATAAATCACATTGGCAGATGAGCAGGTGAATGAGCCTGTGATGGAGTTGCTGGTTTTATTAGGTCCCATAATAGTGTCTTTTGCAGAGATATATGGGCAAAGTTGGCAGTGTGGTTTGTTGCAGGAATATGTGCCTGCTTCAATGGTTCTGTTAGGTTTGCAGTTGCTGGTAAGTATCTGTTTAAGGCTGAGGGGCTGTCTGTGAGAAGAGCAACTCACCAGCTAGTACACAGCACATACCCTCCCTGGTCTGGTACTCAGCTAATAAGTGTTCCAGTCCTGTGGTGGTCTCTCTCTCTGAGTCCTAACTCAGCCCTGTAACAGGTCAGTTCAGTTCCCCTTTCTTCTAAGTAATGAAATCCCACACCCCAATTGTTCAGCAGCCTTACTACAGGTCTTTGGCCTACCACAAGGGGTGATCTTATGAACATCTCTCTTAACATAGAGGAACCCAGGGCTCTAGGTGCCAATACAAGCATGTACGTTCACTTCCCTTGAACTCTTTGCTACCACCCTGGGTTAATTCCTGCCTAAATCAGTCTCCAGGGCCTATGCCCCTTTCCCCAACACTCTCCTAACCCACAACTTTGCAGAATTGTTTTTAAGTTTGTGCAGAAAGCAATACATCCCAGTTTTCTCCCTAGAAGCCTATTTGTCTCTTCCAGACTGAGTTTATGTTACTCTTTATTTCTAAAAAGCCATCCCAGGGTAGCCTCTCACACCATTATCCTTTTGTCAAGGCTCATCCCAGGATATCATCCGGACATGGCTCTAAAAAGAATTCTATTTTCAGAAAAAACAACCCAAGCCCTTTCCTTCTCTAAACATCTTTCTTAATGCCCTGATGCTCTTCCTTTATTAGGAACTCAGTCCTCTTACAGCTGCACTCATTATTAATTCAGCCACCCATATCCTCCACACATGGGCCTAATACTAAATTGGACCTGGTCCCCCCTACAGGTGCAAGCAGCTGATCTAACTGTGCTCTAACTCCCATTACCTCTTTCTGGACCAATGGGAGAGTATATACCCCATCATAACAGGCCATATTTTACTGTTATTTAAATCTAATACAAGGTAGGGTTTTAAAGTTCAAAGGAATAGTGAAAACTCTCACATACACTCCCGCAACGGGAGGAAGGGACCCCCCCACTGCCAGCTCCAGCAGCAGCAGGGAAGTCATCCCCCCTGCCAGCTCCGGCCATGGTGGGGAATCGCTTCCATCTGCTGCAGCCAGAACCGAGAGGGGGGACCGCTTCCCTGCCAGGGCCAGAGGCAGCAGGGGCAATGGCTTCCCTGCGTCGCCTTTTAAATTGGTGCCTGGGAAAAGCCCCTTTCCCCTTACCGCCCTGGCCACAGCAGGGGAAAGGGGCACACTGTAAGCATTGCAAGGGGGTGCCCCTCCAATGTCGGCACCCCCTGCGATGCTTACCTCGCTTAGCACATTGTGCCAGCCCTGTCCTTTCCCTTTGGCTGAAATGGGGGACTGCTGGCAGAGAATGGTGGCCCTTCAAGGTTATAAAAATTATATTTGTGGTCCTCTAACCAAAAAGATTGAGAACCACTGATTTAATGAGTAGCACACTCATTATATAGCGCTACGAAAACAGGACCATGTCCTTCCCCCAAAGAGGCACACACCATTTGAATTGTGAGCATGTCTGGAGTGCCTGGGGGTGGAGCTAGGGTTACCAGATACCAAAGCATGGAATGGATGACAGGGAAGTATGAAAAGGAGGACAATGGAGGACACATGGAGAAAATATAGTATTAATGTAATGTTCTTCTGCTTTTAGCGGGCCCGGGAATGCTTCCCCCTAAAAACAAGGTGGTCTGGAGCATTCCAGCACACTTTAGCCCCTGTAAGTAAAAAGCCAGACAAAATCATGTATTTTGAAAATGCCTGCGGGACATTGGACGTGAAGGTAAAAAGGACATGTCCTCCTCTTGCCTGACATCTGGTAACCCCACCCATCCCAAGCTCTCCTATGGCACCAGTTTGCAACCTGTAGCTCTGGAGCTGCATGTGGTTCTTTGACTGGTCCCTTGCAGCTCTGGATTCTGCGCCCCACCACCACCACTGGTGGACCCTGCAGGCAGCCTGCAGCCCAGTTCTGGGCCCCCCTGCCACTGGGGGACCATGTGGGTGGCCCACACCATCCTCCTTACCACTACCGGGAGACTCTGTGGGCGGCCCACTATGCGTTCCACCTCCCAAGCCAGGAGACCCTGCAGCTGGTGCCCTGGCACAGCTCCCAGATCCCCCAACCTCCCACTAGGAGGCTACACCCATTGCAGCTGTCAAAATATTCATTTTTTGAAGAAATTTTAGAATATGTCTCTTCATATCTTTTGGGTTGCTGACCCCTAGGGAAACCAGCTATTCATCCAGTGGAATGCCTGCATATACCCTGCATGCCAGATCTCCTGCCCCACCCTGATGGGAAAGTCTGAAGTTGACTTTTGCACATCCCAAGACCCTCAGGGAGCAAACAGAGAACCTACAGTGTCAATTGCACCACATCTCAGTTTTCAAGTACCTAAAAGGTTGTTACAAGAAGGAGGGAGAAAAATTATTCCCTTCAACCTACAATGATAGGACAAGAAGCAATGGGCTTAAATTACAGCAAGGGAGGTTTACACTGGGTGTTAGGGGAAAAAATCCAACTGTCAGAGTGATTAACCAGTGGAATAAGTTGTCTAGGAAGGTTGTGGCATCTCTATCATTGCATGCTTTTAAGAGCAGGTTAGACAAGCTCCTGTCAGGGATGGCTTAAGAGGGAACTTGGTCCTGCCACAAATCCAGGGGACTGGACTTCATGACCTCTCATGGTTCCTTCTGGTTTCTATGATTCTAGGATCTCACGGAAGGCCTAAATTCAATCACTACACCATACCTCTAGTTGCCACGCTGTATTGTCCAGAAAGCATGAACTACCACCACTCTTTGGCCAAATTCCACACTTGCCAAACCTGGGGAGGGAGACAGTTCAGATTATAAGGAAGGACAATGAAAGAAGACATGAGGCAGGAAAAGCGTGCAAAAGGGACACAAAAATGTAATGTGATGAATAGCCACTGTGACCTCAGCTCTCTTTAGGTGGGGAAAATTATAATAACCACATGAGCCAAATTAAGCCAGACCTAATGATAAAAGAGAAGCCACCTGATATCTAAGAGAAAAGGGGAGTTTGCTTGTGACCTGCCTGCTTGGTGACAAAGCAATGAAGAAGAAAGACCAGCTCAGACAAGGCAGATTGAAGGCTATAGCCAAACTGAATTATTCCACAAAGACTCTAGAACAGTGTTTCTCAACCTTTAGTGACAAGAGAACACCTAATAGTATTAATTACTTTATGTGAAACACCTAATGAAAACTTTCTCGGAAAAGCTTGTATATAGCAGCTCTAATGTTCATAATATCTGTATAATATGCATTCCTGCAAAAATGATTCAGGAAACTGAGTTAAATACAGTTTTATGAATATACCATGCATTTATTTCTAAAAAATAGATACATAATTATTATGCTCACAACTTAAAACGGAAAATAACCTGGAATTAAGAGCACTGGCTGTCTGGGGGATGGGGGGAGGCCAAGGGTGGAAGCTTTGCTGTGGGTGGGACATTTTACATTTCCCGCTGCTGTTACCAGTGAGGACAACAGTGAGAAATTTAAAATAACCCAGCCATAGCAAAGGAGCAAGGTGTTGGCAGGCATTAACACACACCCAGCTTTGCTGCAGTTGGGGCATTTTAAATCTCCCCAGCACTTGTCAGCTCATCATGCTCCTCCTTCCCTCCTCTCCACTTAGGCCTCCCAATGCAAAAGCGTCACCGAACACTTTCACTATGTCTGCAGAGCACCAGTGTTGAGAAATGCTGCGCTAGAAGGAGCACTGTGAGAGTCCTGACTGAAGGAAGAAAAACCCATTTAAGTTATCAGCACGCATCCCAAAAACAGGGCTGTGAGATGCCTCACATAAGGGGGAAAGCTTATGGGCAGAGCCGTAACCACTATTTACAGCACCAGGGGCATGTTCTAGTCAGAATATGCCCCTTACAATAGTCAGTGCCCAGGGCAGGTGATTCAATGTAGTCGCTCACCCCGCCATAGTTATGGCTCTGCTTATGGGAATCAAGAGGGAACGAAGTTTGGAATTGAGGATCTAAATCCTGATTTGACATGTATAACAGGCCTAATAAATGAAACCTGACAAAGGGAGGCTCATGGCTGAAGTCTTCTGGCCTCTGAGTAAGTTCTTGTAAAAACCAAGAAGGAACTGAGGGAGCAGTACCTGTGGGTCTCCGTCATGCCACAAAGGGGTGTCTCCCTGGGATGACTGCCTGTTACAGTTGGGTTTCCTAAAAATGTGCCTTGTACCATTTATCATCGCTATTCCCACGTTTAAGGCACTCTGACACCACGGTAATAAGTGATGTAAAAACCTAGACAGAAATTGCTCCCTCCACCTAGGGTTACCAGATATGAGGCAAAAGGAGGACATGTCCTCCTTTTTAACCTTCATGTCCTCTGTCCAGCAGGCATTTTAAAAATACATGATTTTTGTCTGGCTTTTTACTTATAGAGGTTAAAGTATTCTGGAATGCTCTGCAACACCCTATTTAGGGGGAAGTGTTCCAGCAGGGCCCCCTAAAAACAGAAGAATATGGCATTAATCCTACATTTTCTCCATGTATCCTCTAACGCCCTCCTTTTTGTACTTCCCTGTCCTCCTTTCCGGCTTTGGTATCTAGTAACCCCATCCAGGGAGCAGGCAAAGAGCTACATTCAGCTCCAGAGCCACAGACTGCAGATCCCTGCCCTAGGAGAGCTTAGGATGGGTGAATCTAGGATGGACTCCTTCTCCCCTAGAGTGCAGAAAGGGGGTCCCCAATGATGGGGGTTGCATTTGCACCTTCCCACAGTACGGGGTGGGGGGAGAGCAGTTAGGAGACTCCAGAATTAGGTGCTGCTGCTGGAACCCCAGCAAAAAAAAGGCCAAGGTCAGGCACAGGAACATGACTGCAGAGTGCCTGGACCCCCCAGTTGCTGTGTCCCAGGGCAGCGGGCTCCCAGGCTCAGGATGTCAGGCAAAAGGAGGACATGTCCTCCTTTTGACCTTCATGTCCTCCGTCCAGCAGGCATTTTCAAAATACATGATTCCGTCTGGCTTTTTTACTTACAGGGGTTAAAGTGTGCTGGAACGCCCCAGAACACCTTATTTTTAGGGGGGAAGCATTTCAGGACCCCCTAAAACCAGAAGAACATGACATTAATCCTCCATTTTCTCCTTGCATCCTCCTTTTTACCTTGACATTCTCCATGTCAGGCATTTTAAAATACCTGATTTTGTGTGGCTTTTTGCTGACAGGGGTTACAGTGTGCTGGGACACCCCAGAACACCTTATTTTTAGGGGGCAGCATTTCAGGACCCCCTAAAACCAGAAGAACATGACATTAATCCTCCATTTTCTCTGTATGTCCTCCTTTTTACCTTGACATCCTCCATCTTTCAGGCATTTTAAAACACCTGATTTTGCCTGGCTTTTTGCTGCCAGGGGTTACAGCGTGCTGGGACACCCCAGAACACCTTATTTTTAGGGGGCAGCATTTCAGGGCCCCCTAACCCCGGAACAACATGACATGAATCCTCCATTTTCTCTCAGGGTCCTTTTACCTTCATCCCCTCCAGCCCTCAGGCACTTTATAAGCCCCGACTTTGCCTGGCTCTGACTTGCAGGGTGAGTTAGGGCGGGAGACCCGGAGCCGCGCCCTGTGAGGGGAACCGTTGCACCCCCCCCCCGAAACCCGCCGGCTCCCTTTTCGCCCCTCCCCCACCCCCCGGCCGTTGGCGGGGCGGGGCCAGGCCCGCGCGGCCTCGTGCGCAAATCCCGCCCCGCGCGGCCGGCGCAGGGAAGATGGCCGCCGCGCTGCGCCGCCTGCTGCCGCCCCTCAGCGCGGGGGCGGCCTGCGGAGCCTGGCGCCGCGCGGGCTCCCGCCTCTCTCCGCGGCTGCTGCCCCGCCTGCCTTTCAGCACCGGTGAGTCCCCGCGGATCCTGCGCGGCCGCGCAACAGAAAGGAGCCTTGGTCCGGTGCCGGGCGTGGGCCAATGTCTTCACCTGCCTTGCCCCGGGGAGGGCAGTCGCGGCGGCTCCTTCAGCAGGCCGCGCAAGTAGAGCAGTGTGCGGGTACCAATATCTGGGGCCGTATCCGACCTGCATCCGCATGAAGTGGTCCGGGGATATTTGTCTTCTAGCCACAGATGCGGATATCTGCATATTTGTAGGTCTCTGGCTTTGTGTCCGTAAAAATAGGTGGATCCATATGCAACCTGCATCCGCCAGAAATGGCCTGCAGATATTTGTCTTGCATCCACAGATGCGGATATCCACATATTTGCAGGTCTCTAGCTGTGTGCAGGTAAAAATATCTGTATCCAACCTGCATCTGCAAGAAATGGTCCACGGATATTTGTCTTGCATCCACAGATGCAGATATCCACAAATTTGCAGGTCTCTAGCTGTGTGCAGGTAAAA
>VOCP01058489.1:0-10013 GCA_007922195.1 Podocnemis expansa | reverse complement strand
TAAGTGCCACAGGACTCCTTGGTGCGGTGTCCTTTTTTTTTTTTTTTTGCTGGACTAGACCAACATGGCTGCCCCTTTGGAACCTGATTCTCCTCATAACTGCTATAGGATCAAGAATGGAGCACAACTATGCTTCCCTGTGTAACCAGAAAGCTGGGGCAGGAGGAAGAGGCTGACAACGTTTGCTGGAAGCTCAGCAGAATAAAGGTATAAACAGAGCAGAAACATTTAAGCTTTCACAAATTAAAGCATTTTCCATTTGGAGCAGGTCAGAAAAACCTCACCAGTCCTCATAAAACCCTTTTTATGACTGCTGGGCATGAGGGAAACAGTGCTGGCAGCCTTCTTCCATTTCATTTATAAATGAAACGCTGACAGCATTGGTGACAAAGGCACAAATGCATCAGAGTAATAAGAAAAGGAGGGTGGCTAAGCTGAGCGTTATGAGCCATTATAGCGGATGAGTCATCAACAGGGGGGGTCTACAGCCATGAATGCTGCCGCAACACTCAACTTTAGCCTGCCTTCAGAACAGCAGCCTCCTGACCTCGTCATTGTATTTTTACAGCAGTGTCCTGGCCTCACTACTGTATCTTTAAAGCGTCAGGATAAGACGCCAAGCTTTCCAGAGGCCAGAAAGATCTTTGCCTATATTATCTGGAGGGAACAGTCGCCCTCCCTTCACATACACCACACACAGATATATTTAACCCACTGAAGTCCATTCATCATCTCTACCCTGTCCCATGTTTGAAATGGAGTTAGGTCCAATCCAGCAAATCACTTGCCCCCTCAGCTCCCACAAAATGTTCAATAGCAGTAGGTTCAGACGAGGCTGGCCTATGCAACAGCTGTTGCAGACAGACCGTGTACCCTATAACGTTTACAGAATCCTTTGCATGAGGAGTGAGGCTGCCACCTGGCTACAGCCTTGGGGTGCTGCAGCACATCCTCAACACAAAGGACCACCAATGCTAAAATCATTTTGGTTCATAGCTATGAAGCATGGAATCTGCAGGTCCATGTTACTTCTTCCACTGTTCTAAGTTACTTATGCAAACATCTGTTATAATGAAGCAGAGAAGGGACTGATAGCAATTTAAATACTTGGACAGCTCATGCTGTAACTGTCAGGGAGACAACCAGAAGGGAACAAAAATACAAATGAAGCAAGTTGTTCAGAAAGTGGCCACATCTTGGAATCAGCAAGAAATTAGAAAGTAGCCTTACCAGGGAAGTTGGGGGTGGGCTTTTTTGTGCTTCCTTTGCCTCCACCCCCATCCATTTAGTCATCAATCAAATTTGGACGGAAGGCATAATTTTTCCCACTACTAGTGATCTGTACAATGCTACGGTGCTTTAAATTCTCAGTTCTCACAGAATCACAGTGCTTTTTGTCAGAAGGCAAGTATCATCCTCTCCCCATTTTACAGATGAGAAAATGGAGGCACAGAGAGGGTAAGTGACTTGGCCATGGTCACACAGTGGGCTAGTAGCAGAGCTCAAGTCATAGTCCAGGTCCCATTAGGTCCTTTTGCTCATTATCTTGTATGATTAGGCCCAAATGCCTGATCTGAAGTCCACTGCAGTCTGTCAAGTGGAAGTTTCCCCCTGATTTCAGTGGGGTTTGCATTACACGCCAAAGCCTCAATCCTGCAACTGATAATATGTAGCTGGACTAACATGCCCACACAGAGCCCCACTGACATTCATGTGAGTTTGACAGGGGCCAGTAATCTACCCCAGTGGAATGCTTGCGGGGTTGCTGTGGCACACTGGTGTGCCATGGCGCGGTGGTTGGGAACCACCAATTTATCCACACACTCAGTTGTAGAATTGGGGCCTGCCTGATCAAAAAACTGTTTCTCAGCCATTTTTCCCTTTTTCTTATGAACTCAGATATAAGCCACATTGCGTGCCCTGCTGTCAAATGTGCAAAGCACAGCACAAGAGCAGAAAGCCCTCAGAACAGCAATTGAGATTATTAGTAAAAAAAAATATGGAGCTTTACATATGAATTGATTGTGACTTTAAGTATCATTTTACCAGCCAATAGTGATTTACATCAGAACCTTGACTAATAGGCAATAAAAATATGAATCTTAATATCCTGAAGTTAGACAAACTAGCAAACTATACATAAAACCAAAGAAGTGGAATTTGGTGAAAAGGAGAGAAGAATGTCACCTCTGAGGACACTTAAAACAGCTAAGCTGTGTCCACCCTGCATGACTGGACTGTTTTAACACCAACAGTGAATCACTGTGTTCCATATTAGGTGTCCAACCACTCGACTTTTTTTTTTTTTTTTTAATCTAAGTAGGACCAGAATGGAAACTGGAGAGGTAGCAGAAAGGCACATATGACAAGAAGGGGAAAAAAATAAATGGGTTTGGGCAGATCAGTGAGGAGCAGAAACATGCACCAAACTGCTAAGGATACATTTTAGCCAAAACTGAAGTTTCCCACTCATACACAGCTCTTAACTCCATACACGTTGGTATACTTCTTTGCTGATTATTGGTCCAAGTCAAGTGCTAGCAGAGGAACCCCACCACCACACACCTTACTGGTCATGAAAACAGTGGTTATGGTTTAGCAAAGAGTTTCTAGACCTAGCAGGTTTTGAGACAGTGAGCCTTTAAAAATACCAACTCCCCCCCCCCCCATTCTGATTAGCATCATTCTGATTAGCAAGAATTGAGGCTAATCCCCAACACAGACAAGGCCTTTAAATTAATATAAACTATTCCCCTTACAGTCCCACCTTACCCCACAGCGTCCCTGGGTTTATTTTTCATCCCTGAGCCAGGTCCCAATCTCTCAATTGACGGCCTTCAGACCAGCATCACTTCTGCCGCCACATGCTCTCAAAAGGAAAGCAAGAGATTAGTTGCCGAGATCCAAAGGGGCAGCCATGTTAGTCTAGTTCAGCAAAACAAACAAGGAGTTCTGTGGTACTTAAAGACTAACAGATTTATTTATTGCATGAGCTTTCATGGGAGAAAAATCCTGCTCTGTCAGATGCTTTGAAGATGAGGGAAATCACAGAATGGGGAAAAATAAATGCAGGGGAGCGTGGTCATGGGAACAGGTCACGCTGTAACAGCAAATCAAAATAGTTCAGATTCAAACACTGGGGAACAGCATAGAGAGGAATATGAGGTCAAATCACTTGTTGTAATGCAAGAAAAAACCAATGTTCCAACTAAGACCTGAAGCAGTGCAAGCAAATTCGCAAATGAATTCCATTTCCCTAGTTTCTCTTTGAAGCCTTGATTTAGTATTCATTTATGTGAGTGCAGCAATTAACAAATCATTAATGGAGCGATCACAAAGACTGAAATGCTGACCCACCGGTTTTAGTTTGTTGTGGTTTCTGACGTCAGTTTTGTGCCCATTAATTCTTTTGCGCAGAGACTGTCCTGTTTTTCAATTTATAAGGCAGAGGGGCATTTCTTGTACAAGATGGCATAAATCACATTGGCAGATGAGCAGGTGAATGAGCCTGT
This sequence comes from Podocnemis expansa, assembly GCA_007922195.1. Lineage (NCBI taxonomy): Eukaryota > Metazoa > Chordata > Testudines > Podocnemididae > Podocnemis > Podocnemis expansa. The sequence goes on along the minus strand of VOCP01058489.1, from coordinate 6,501 downwards.
GATGGAGTTGCTGGTTTTATTAGGTCCCATAATAGTGTCTTTTGCAGAGATATATGGGCAAAGTTGGCAGTGTGGTTTGTTGCAGGAATATGTGCCTGCTTCAATGGTTCTGTTAGGTTTGCAGTTGCTGGTAAGTATCTGTTTAAGGCTGAGGGGCTGTCTGTGAGAAGAGCAACTCACCAGCTAGTACACAGCACATACCCTCCCTGGTCTGGTACTCAGCTAATAAGTGTTCCAGTCCTGTGGTGGTCTCTCTCTCTGAGTCCTAACTCAGCCCTGTAACAGGTCAGTTCAGTTCCCCTTTCTTCTAAGTAATGAAATCCCACACCCCAATTGTTCAGCAGCCTTACTACAGGTCTTTGGCCTACCACAAGGGGTGATCTTATGAACATCTCTCTTAACATAGAGGAACCCAGGGCTCTAGGTGCCAATACAAGCATGTACGTTCACTTCCCTTGAACTCTTTGCTACCACCCTGGGTTAATTCCTGCCTAAATCAGTCTCCAGGGCCTATGCCCCTTTCCCCAACACTCTCCTAACCCACAACTTTGCAGAATTGTTTTTAAGTTTGTGCAGAAAGCAATACATCCCAGTTTTCTCCCTAGAAGCCTATTTGTCTCTTCCAGACTGAGTTTATGTTACTCTTTATTTCTAAAAAGCCATCCCAGGGTAGCCTCTCACACCATTATCCTTTTGTCAAGGCTCATCCCAGGATATCATCCGGACATGGCTCTAAAAAGAATTCTATTTTCAGAAAAAACAACCCAAGCCCTTTCCTTCTCTAAACATCTTTCTTAATGCCCTGATGCTCTTCCTTTATTAGGAACTCAGTCCTCTTACAGCTGCACTCATTATTAATTCAGCCACCCATATCCTCCACACATGGGCCTAATACTAAATTGGACCTGGTCCCCCCTACAGGTGCAAGCAGCTGATCTAACTGTGCTCTAACTCCCATTACCTCTTTCTGGACCAATGGGAGAGTATATACCCCATCATAACAGGCCATATTTTACTGTTATTTAAATCTAATACAAGGTAGGGTTTTAAAGTTCAAAGGAATAGTGAAAACTCTCACATACACTCCCGCAACGGGAGGAAGGGACCCCCCCACTGCCAGCTCCAGCAGCAGCAGGGAAGTCATCCCCCCTGCCAGCTCCGGCCATGGTGGGGAATCGCTTCCATCTGCTGCAGCCAGAACCGAGAGGGGGGACCGCTTCCCTGCCAGGGCCAGAGGCAGCAGGGGCAATGGCTTCCCTGCGTCGCCTTTTAAATTGGTGCCTGGGAAAAGCCCCTTTCCCCTTACCGCCCTGGCCACAGCAGGGGAAAGGGGCACACTGTAAGCATTGCAAGGGGGTGCCCCTCCAATGTCGGCACCCCCTGCGATGCTTACCTCGCTTAGCACATTGTGCCAGCCCTGTCCTTTCCCTTTGGCTGAAATGGGGGACTGCTGGCAGAGAATGGTGGCCCTTCAAGGTTATAAAAATTATATTTGTGGTCCTCTAACCAAAAAGATTGAGAACCACTGATTTAATGAGTAGCACACTCATTATATAGCGCTACGAAAACAGGACCATGTCCTTCCCCCAAAGAGGCACACACCATTTGAATTGTGAGCATGTCTGGAGTGCCTGGGGGTGGAGCTAGGGTTACCAGATACCAAAGCATGGAATGGATGACAGGGAAGTATGAAAAGGAGGACAATGGAGGACACATGGAGAAAATATAGTATTAATGTAATGTTCTTCTGCTTTTAGCGGGCCCGGGAATGCTTCCCCCTAAAAACAAGGTGGTCTGGAGCATTCCAGCACACTTTAGCCCCTGTAAGTAAAAAGCCAGACAAAATCATGTATTTTGAAAATGCCTGCGGGACATTGGACGTGAAGGTAAAAAGGACATGTCCTCCTCTTGCCTGACATCTGGTAACCCCACCCATCCCAAGCTCTCCTATGGCACCAGTTTGCAACCTGTAGCTCTGGAGCTGCATGTGGTTCTTTGACTGGTCCCTTGCAGCTCTGGATTCTGCGCCCCACCACCACCACTGGTGGACCCTGCAGGCAGCCTGCAGCCCAGTTCTGGGCCCCCCTGCCACTGGGGGACCATGTGGGTGGCCCACACCATCCTCCTTACCACTACCGGGAGACTCTGTGGGCGGCCCACTATGCGTTCCACCTCCCAAGCCAGGAGACCCTGCAGCTGGTGCCCTGGCACAGCTCCCAGATCCCCCAACCTCCCACTAGGAGGCTACACCCATTGCAGCTGTCAAAATATTCATTTTTTGAAGAAATTTTAGAATATGTCTCTTCATATCTTTTGGGTTGCTGACCCCTAGGGAAACCAGCTATTCATCCAGTGGAATGCCTGCATATACCCTGCATGCCAGATCTCCTGCCCCACCCTGATGGGAAAGTCTGAAGTTGACTTTTGCACATCCCAAGACCCTCAGGGAGCAAACAGAGAACCTACAGTGTCAATTGCACCACATCTCAGTTTTCAAGTACCTAAAAGGTTGTTACAAGAAGGAGGGAGAAAAATTATTCCCTTCAACCTACAATGATAGGACAAGAAGCAATGGGCTTAAATTACAGCAAGGGAGGTTTACACTGGGTGTTAGGGGAAAAAATCCAACTGTCAGAGTGATTAACCAGTGGAATAAGTTGTCTAGGAAGGTTGTGGCATCTCTATCATTGCATGCTTTTAAGAGCAGGTTAGACAAGCTCCTGTCAGGGATGGCTTAAGAGGGAACTTGGTCCTGCCACAAATCCAGGGGACTGGACTTCATGACCTCTCATGGTTCCTTCTGGTTTCTATGATTCTAGGATCTCACGGAAGGCCTAAATTCAATCACTACACCATACCTCTAGTTGCCACGCTGTATTGTCCAGAAAGCATGAACTACCACCACTCTTTGGCCAAATTCCACACTTGCCAAACCTGGGGAGGGAGACAGTTCAGATTATAAGGAAGGACAATGAAAGAAGACATGAGGCAGGAAAAGCGTGCAAAAGGGACACAAAAATGTAATGTGATGAATAGCCACTGTGACCTCAGCTCTCTTTAGGTGGGGAAAATTATAATAACCACATGAGCCAAATTAAGCCAGACCTAATGATAAAAGAGAAGCCACCTGATATCTAAGAGAAAAGGGGAGTTTGCTTGTGACCTGCCTGCTTGGTGACAAAGCAATGAAGAAGAAAGACCAGCTCAGACAAGGCAGATTGAAGGCTATAGCCAAACTGAATTATTCCACAAAGACTCTAGAACAGTGTTTCTCAACCTTTAGTGACAAGAGAACACCTAATAGTATTAATTACTTTATGTGAAACACCTAATGAAAACTTTCTCGGAAAAGCTTGTATATAGCAGCTCTAATGTTCATAATATCTGTATAATATGCATTCCTGCAAAAATGATTCAGGAAACTGAGTTAAATACAGTTTTATGAATATACCATGCATTTATTTCTAAAAAATAGATACATAATTATTATGCTCACAACTTAAAACGGAAAATAACCTGGAATTAAGAGCACTGGCTGTCTGGGGGATGGGGGGAGGCCAAGGGTGGAAGCTTTGCTGTGGGTGGGACATTTTACATTTCCCGCTGCTGTTACCAGTGAGGACAACAGTGAGAAATTTAAAATAACCCAGCCATAGCAAAGGAGCAAGGTGTTGGCAGGCATTAACACACACCCAGCTTTGCTGCAGTTGGGGCATTTTAAATCTCCCCAGCACTTGTCAGCTCATCATGCTCCTCCTTCCCTCCTCTCCACTTAGGCCTCCCAATGCAAAAGCGTCACCGAACACTTTCACTATGTCTGCAGAGCACCAGTGTTGAGAAATGCTGCGCTAGAAGGAGCACTGTGAGAGTCCTGACTGAAGGAAGAAAAACCCATTTAAGTTATCAGCACGCATCCCAAAAACAGGGCTGTGAGATGCCTCACATAAGGGGGAAAGCTTATGGGCAGAGCCGTAACCACTATTTACAGCACCAGGGGCATGTTCTAGTCAGAATATGCCCCTTACAATAGTCAGTGCCCAGGGCAGGTGATTCAATGTAGTCGCTCACCCCGCCATAGTTATGGCTCTGCTTATGGGAATCAAGAGGGAACGAAGTTTGGAATTGAGGATCTAAATCCTGATTTGACATGTATAACAGGCCTAATAAATGAAACCTGACAAAGGGAGGCTCATGGCTGAAGTCTTCTGGCCTCTGAGTAAGTTCTTGTAAAAACCAAGAAGGAACTGAGGGAGCAGTACCTGTGGGTCTCCGTCATGCCACAAAGGGGTGTCTCCCTGGGATGACTGCCTGTTACAGTTGGGTTTCCTAAAAATGTGCCTTGTACCATTTATCATCGCTATTCCCACGTTTAAGGCACTCTGACACCACGGTAATAAGTGATGTAAAAACCTAGACAGAAATTGCTCCCTCCACCTAGGGTTACCAGATATGAGGCAAAAGGAGGACATGTCCTCCTTTTTAACCTTCATGTCCTCTGTCCAGCAGGCATTTTAAAAATACATGATTTTTGTCTGGCTTTTTACTTATAGAGGTTAAAGTATTCTGGAATGCTCTGCAACACCCTATTTAGGGGGAAGTGTTCCAGCAGGGCCCCCTAAAAACAGAAGAATATGGCATTAATCCTACATTTTCTCCATGTATCCTCTAACGCCCTCCTTTTTGTACTTCCCTGTCCTCCTTTCCGGCTTTGGTATCTAGTAACCCCATCCAGGGAGCAGGCAAAGAGCTACATTCAGCTCCAGAGCCACAGACTGCAGATCCCTGCCCTAGGAGAGCTTAGGATGGGTGAATCTAGGATGGACTCCTTCTCCCCTAGAGTGCAGAAAGGGGGTCCCCAATGATGGGGGTTGCATTTGCACCTTCCCACAGTACGGGGTGGGGGGAGAGCAGTTAGGAGACTCCAGAATTAGGTGCTGCTGCTGGAACCCCAGCAAAAAAAAGGCCAAGGTCAGGCACAGGAACATGACTGCAGAGTGCCTGGACCCCCCAGTTGCTGTGTCCCAGGGCAGCGGGCTCCCAGGCTCAGGATGTCAGGCAAAAGGAGGACATGTCCTCCTTTTGACCTTCATGTCCTCCGTCCAGCAGGCATTTTCAAAATACATGATTCCGTCTGGCTTTTTTACTTACAGGGGTTAAAGTGTGCTGGAACGCCCCAGAACACCTTATTTTTAGGGGGGAAGCATTTCAGGACCCCCTAAAACCAGAAGAACATGACATTAATCCTCCATTTTCTCCTTGCATCCTCCTTTTTACCTTGACATTCTCCATGTCAGGCATTTTAAAATACCTGATTTTGTGTGGCTTTTTGCTGACAGGGGTTACAGTGTGCTGGGACACCCCAGAACACCTTATTTTTAGGGGGCAGCATTTCAGGACCCCCTAAAACCAGAAGAACATGACATTAATCCTCCATTTTCTCTGTATGTCCTCCTTTTTACCTTGACATCCTCCATCTTTCAGGCATTTTAAAACACCTGATTTTGCCTGGCTTTTTGCTGCCAGGGGTTACAGCGTGCTGGGACACCCCAGAACACCTTATTTTTAGGGGGCAGCATTTCAGGGCCCCCTAACCCCGGAACAACATGACATGAATCCTCCATTTTCTCTCAGGGTCCTTTTACCTTCATCCCCTCCAGCCCTCAGGCACTTTATAAGCCCCGACTTTGCCTGGCTCTGACTTGCAGGGTGAGTTAGGGCGGGAGACCCGGAGCCGCGCCCTGTGAGGGGAACCGTTGCACCCCCCCCCCGAAACCCGCCGGCTCCCTTTTCGCCCCTCCCCCACCCCCCGGCCGTTGGCGGGGCGGGGCCAGGCCCGCGCGGCCTCGTGCGCAAATCCCGCCCCGCGCGGCCGGCGCAGGGAAGATGGCCGCCGCGCTGCGCCGCCTGCTGCCGCCCCTCAGCGCGGGGGCGGCCTGCGGAGCCTGGCGCCGCGCGGGCTCCCGCCTCTCTCCGCGGCTGCTGCCCCGCCTGCCTTTCAGCACCGGTGAGTCCCCGCGGATCCTGCGCGGCCGCGCAACAGAAAGGAGCCTTGGTCCGGTGCCGGGCGTGGGCCAATGTCTTCACCTGCCTTGCCCCGGGGAGGGCAGTCGCGGCGGCTCCTTCAGCAGGCCGCGCAAGTAGAGCAGTGTGCGGGTACCAATATCTGGGGCCGTATCCGACCTGCATCCGCATGAAGTGGTCCGGGGATATTTGTCTTCTAGCCACAGATGCGGATATCTGCATATTTGTAGGTCTCTGGCTTTGTGTCCGTAAAAATAGGTGGATCCATATGCAACCTGCATCCGCCAGAAATGGCCTGCAGATATTTGTCTTGCATCCACAGATGCGGATATCCACATATTTGCAGGTCTCTAGCTGTGTGCAGGTAAAAATATCTGTATCCAACCTGCATCTGCAAGAAATGGTCCACGGATATTTGTCTTGCATCCACAGATGCAGATATCCACAAATTTGCAGGTCTCTAGCTGTGTGCAGGTAAAA
>ML683510.1:0-17129 GCA_007922195.1 Podocnemis expansa | reverse complement strand
CAAAAGCCTTGCTAAAGTCAAGGTATATCACATCAACGGCTCTTCCCACATCCACAAATCCAGTCATCTCATCATAGAAGGCAATGAGGTTGGTCAGGCATGATTTACCCTTGGTGAATCCATGCTGACTGTTCCTGATTACTCTATGTTCCTCCAAGTGTTTCAGGATGGATTCTTTGAGAAGCTGCTCCATGATTTTTCCAGGGATTGAGGTGAGGCTGACAGGTCTGTAATTCCCTGGATCCTCCTTTTTGCCTTTCTTGAAGATAGGTACTATATTTGCTTTTTTCCAGTCCTCTGGCACCTCCCCTGTTCGCCACGAGTTTTCAAAGATAATGGCCAATGGTACTGCTATCTCATCAGCCAGCTCCCTCAGCACCCTCGGATGCAGTTCATTCGGCCCCATGGACTTGTGCACATCTAGTTTCTTTAAGCAGTCCCTAACCTGACCTTCCGTCACCAAGGGCCTCTCTTCTTCTCCCCAGTCTACCGTACCTAGTGTAGTGGGCTGGGAGCTGACCCTGCTTGTGAAAACTGAAGTAAAAAAAGCATTGAGCACTTCAGCTTTTTCCTCATCCTCTGTCACGAGGATGCCTGCCCCATTCAGTAAGGGACCTACACCAGCCCTGATCCTCTTCTTGTTATTGATATACTTGTAGAACCCCTTCCTGTTATCCTTCACATCCCTTGCTAGTCGCAACTCCATTTGTCCTTTGGCCTTTCTGATTTTATCCCTGCAGTCCCGAGCAATGTCTTTATATGCCTCCTTAGTCATCTGTCCTAGCTTCCACTTCCTGTAAGCGTCCTGTTTATGCTTCAGCTCAGTGCAGAGCTCTCTGTTAAGCCACAGTGGGCGCCTTCCACATTTGCTGTGCTTCCTCCTTATCAGAATTGTATCTTCCTGTGCCCTTAGCAGGGTTTCTTTAAAATGCACCCAACTCTCTTGGACACCTTTCCCCTTCAGATCAGCCTCCCAAGGGATCCTGCCCATCAGTTCCCTGAGGGAGACAAAATCTGCTTTTCTGAAGTCCAGGGTCTGCATTTTGCTTCTTTCCTTCTTCCCTTTAATCATCAACTTGAACTCAATCATTTCATGGTCACTGCTACCCAGTCTGCCATTCACTTCTACTTCCCTGATAAATTCTTCTCTATTTGTGAGCAGCAGGTCGAGAGGTGCAAGGCCCCTAGTTGGTTGCTCCAGCATTTGTACCAGGAAGTTGTCCTCAACACTCTCCAGAAACTTCCTGGATTGCTTGTGCACTGCTGTATTGGCCTTCCAGCAGATGTCAGGGTAATTGAAGTCCCCCATGAGAACCAGGGCCTGTGCTCTAGAAACTTCTGTCAGTTGTCCATAGAATGCCTCATCCACCTCCTCCTTCTGATCTGGTGGTCTGTAGCAGACACCTACCACAACATCCCCCTTGTTCTCTCCCCTCTAAACTTAACCCACAGACTTTCAACTGGCTTGTTTCCACTTTCATAATGAAGCTCTGAGCAGTCATAGAGCTCCTTTACATATAGTGCTACTCCTCCCCCTTTCCTTCCCTGCCTGTCCTTCCTGAACAGTTTATACCCATCTATTGCAGAGCTCCAGTCATGCAAACTATCCCACCATGTCTCTGTTATCCCAATCATGTCATAGTTCTTTGTCTGCGCCAGTACTACCAATTCCTCTTGCTTGTTTCCCAGGCTCCTTGCATTTGTGTATAGGCACCTAAGATACCCAGCTGATTGCCCTACTTTCCCATTTTGGTTTTCAATTCTATTGTATCTACCTCCCTGGATTTTCTTTTCGTGTTGACCTCCCCCACCTGCCTCAGGCATTAGGGTTTCATTAGAGCACCTAAGAAGGTTATTTGATTCCCCCCGCATGTTCCAACTATCCTCTCTTCTATCCCTGTAGTTACAGTCCCGACACCCCCCAAGTTCCATCCCATCCCCTTGGTCTCCCACATAGTCACTTACCTGTGGGCTTTGGTCTCCTTCCCCCTTCAGACCTAGTTTAAAGCTCTCCTCACTAGGTCATCCAGTCTGCGTCCAAATACGCTCTTCCCCTTCCTCGAAAGATGGAGTCCATCTCTGCCTAGCAGTCCTACTTCCTGAAACAGCAACCCATGGTCAAGGAAGCCAAAGCCCTCCTGACGACACCATCTTCGCAGCCAAGCGTTCATCTCCAGGATGCATCTGTCTCTGCTCAGGCCTCTACCCTTGACCGGAAGAATCGAGGAGAACACCACCTGTGCTCCAAACTCCTTCACCCGCGCTCCCAGAGCCCTGAAGTCACCTTTGATCTGCCGAGGATCACCTCTTGCAGTATCATTGGTTCCTACATGGATGAGAAGCATGGGGTAGTAGTCAGAGGGGCAGATGATTCTCGACAATCCCTCCGTAATGTCGTAATGTTCTTTAATCTGAAAGCCAATGGTCCTAGCTGGTGTGCAAACTGGCTTGCTAATAAATGCTCTGAAGTCAACACTGGCTGAGTGTCACCTCTGATTGGAATGGCTGGGACCTTCCTGGAAGGAGGACCACCCCCCCAAGGGGAGACCATGAAGAGCAAGGGTTGGACCCTCTGAGCCTGGATTTGGGAGCTGGCTACATGGCAACATTGAGACCCAGTGGATTGGGAGAAGGCTCCACTGTAGCAGAGTCCTGATTGGCTGTGAACAGAGGGGATCCAAAAGTGCTTTTCTAGGGTTATCCATGACAGGGGGGAAGGGATCCCCATGTACCTGGCTTCCCCAGCAGCTGGCCAGGCAGCAGGGAGAAGGAAGCCCTGCACTCCTGGCTTCCCCCCGCACTAGACGGGTGGTGGGGAGAAGGGACACCCATGCTCCTGGCTTTCCCCACAGCTGGCCAGGTGGCAGGGGAAGGGATGCCAGTGTGCCTGGCTTCCCCCTGTACTAGCCAGGCAGTGGGGAGAAGGGGTCTCCATGCATCCAGCTTCACCCTGTGCTAGCCAGGTGGTGGGGAGAAGGGAACCCCATGTGCCTGGCTTCCCCCTATGCTAGCTGGGCGGTGGGGAGAAGGGATCCCCATGCACATGGCTTCCCCCAGCACCAGCTGCGCTGCAGGTAGAATGTATCCCCACATGCCCGGCTTTCACCCGTGCTAGCCATGTGGTGGGAAAAAGTGAGCCCCATGCTCCCAGCTTCTCTTGTAGATGACCAGGTGGTGGGGGAAGGGAGCTCCATGCACCCAGCTTTCCATGCAGCTGGCCGGGTGGCAGGGGAAGGGATCTCCATGCACCTGGCTTCCCCCCTCGCTGATCAGGTGGTGGGGAGAAGTGAGGCCCGCGTGCCTGGCTTCTCCAGCAGCTGACCGAGTGGTGGAGGAAGGGATCCCCACATGCCTTGCTTCCACTTGCACTAGTCAGGTGGTGGGGAGAAGTGAACCTCACATGCTCGGCTTCTCTTGTAGTCGACTAGGTGGTGGGGGAAGGCACCCCGCGTGCCCGGCTTCTCTTGCAGCTGACCAGGGGAAGCCGGGAGCATGGGGCTCCCTTCCCACTGCCCACTGGCTAGCGCAGGGTGAAACCAGGCACGTGAGGCTCTCTTGCCCCACCACCTGGGTAGTGTGGGAGAAGGTGTGTGCACAGGGCTCCCTTCTCCCCGCTGCCCAGCCAGCTGTGGGGGAAGCCAGGCATGCAGGGATCCCTTCTGCCCACCGTCCAGCGAGTGCAGAGGGAAACTGGGCATGTGGAGCTCCATTGCCTGGCTCGTGTGGGGAGAAGTCAGGTGCCTGGGTATGCCTTCTCCCCACTGCCCAGTTAGCATGGGGGAAAGCCAGGCACATGGGGCTCCCTTCTTCCCACCGGTGGCATGTGTGGGAGAAGCTGGGCTTGTGGGGCTCCCTTCTCCCTGCTGCCCAGCTCACAGGGGAAGCCAGAATCCCTTCATCCACTGCATGGCTATAGCCAGGAGCTGGGCGTGGGTGTTTCCCCCACCACCATACCAGCCAGCGGTAGTGGGGTGTGAATCTCCCCTGTACCTCCTCTCCCTCCGTGGGCAATGTGCTGATCCTCTCCCTGGCCAGGGTGCTGAGGAGGGGCTTCCTTCCTGGCTTCCACGCATCCTGGTAGGAAGGTCAGACACCTTATATCGATATACAGATTTAACCATATCATAGGTCCACAGAGGGTTATATCAAAATGACTATTTCGGTATATCCCTCATTTCGATGTAATACTAGCTTTTGTCATACTGAAATAATTTTCCTCATTTCATAATAAGGGAGCTTCTTATTTTGAAATAAGAAAACATTATGTGGACCTAAACTTTTTAAAATCAAAATACCACCATTATTTTGATTTAAAACCTATGTGTGGACATACCCTATCATTGGCCCAAGTGTTCATACATAGGATTGACACAAATCTGTGTTCCAGAAACAAATCTGGTCTTCTCCTTTTAATATTTATGGACCTTTTTGTGGGTTTTGCATTGTTTCACCAGATGTCAGAGTTTGAACTGGAAAACCACAAGTTGTCTTTCTGTCTACTGACTGGGGTGTCATGATCAAAATATAGCTTTCTGTAGCTATGCATTTGCTGATAAACAGACCCACCCGTTTCATTTATAATTTAATATGAACAGTTTCCAGCCTACACCCTTTAGTTTTTCATCACATGGTGAATAATCTCTTATACAGGCCTGTAATGTCACTTGCATTTCTAGCAATCCCTAGAAAATTTATGCTAATTTAAGAACTTATGCTAAGTATGAAAGCTTCTATAATTCTGATAGCAGGATATTTTAAACTTATAAAGAAGGCTATATAAATGATATGTAAAGTGGATACACGTATGCAAGCAAAACATAGATAAAGTCAAAGGCTACACCTGACAGGTATTTGTTGAACCTTCTATTAAAATCTCTAATGACGGAGATTCCACAATGGACCTAGGCAACTCATGCCAGTAGTTAATCACCTCTACATTTAGGAACTTTCCTAATGTCCAGCCTAAAATCCCTTGTCATAATTTAAGGATAAACTTTTCCAAAGGAATTAAAATTCTGTGAATTTCCATCTTGTCTAAGAGAGCTCTAGTACTGTAAAAAACACATATTTAAGTCACAGAACCTGTTGGGCTAAAGTAACCAATTGCACAATATGTGCTATTTTTTCTTTCTTTAGAAACACATCTCCCAAGAGTCATAATCTCTCAATGGTAATGCATTATTTATATTTGAGATAAAAAGGGACAGCTGGCTCAATGGTTTGAATATCTACCTCAACTGCCTTAAATTGTCTTGTATGGATACTTTTTCATTTCAGTTCAATGTAGAAATCTGCATTTCAATTCTTCAAATGAACAAGTTTAAAATGCACATCCTTGTAGTTCCTTTGGAGAATTACTAACCCCCCCCCCCCCCATGAAGATAAGGCAAAGGTGAGTGGACTGCATGTGTACCAAAGGCTCATCAGATTAAAGGATGTCAAATCCAAAAGTTCCACAAAAATTAATTAAAAGAAAATGAAAAACAAATAACAAATGAGGCTCTCTAGAAATTGCTCTTAACTAAGTGACATAGTTGAAAGACACAAATGGGACATGTTCAGTATATACATGTTATTGTTTGGCATGAGCTATCCCAAGTATTGGGATTTTGTTTTGACTCTCACAATCCCTCCATTGTACAAACAGTGCGTCCTATATGCTTCCATTCATTTCCATATAAATGAACTATAATATTATAAATTGAGTGGTGGATTTTATGAAGCTTCCTCTTCTGTAAGGATTTCAAAGCAGTTTGGAAACACTCATTAAGTATTATAGTGCTTAAGAGATGTGTTATTACAACTGTTGTCATACTTTACTGGGATTAGGTGGTCCATAATCGAAGGTTATTTTTAAAATTGCATGTGAATGTTCCAGATATTATGCCATGCTCAGTTCCTGATTCCTGGATTCTTAAACTGGAACTTTATGATCTCCTTTCAGTGTACCTTTGCATTTCCCTTTTATAAATATTTTAAAGATCAAGACAGTCTTTAGATCTTGCACATAGGCCTATTATTCTAGCCTTCCAACTTTCATATTCTACTACACCAATGTAATGGAAAATATGAGCTACTACATAACCTTACATAAGCAGCCAATAGAACTTGGTTCTGTAAGATAATTTATCTAATAAGGAAAAGGAAGAAGAATGGGTCTGATCTAGTTAAGTACTTCAATAGCTGTATATTTCTGGGCTGATATTGGAGCAATTGCAAGTCTCACCACCTAGGGTAATCTGACACCTTTTTCTAACATAAGTTTTTCAGTCATAATGGGAATTATCTGTAAAATGGGAAATACACCCCAGGGAGATTTTTTTCCCCAGTTGGAACAGTTTAAATGCCTCCCTTCAATGTTAAGACTCAGAACATCATTGAAGTTTATGGAACCATACTGAGGTGGACTTCATAAGCAGGTGCACCTTGAGCTTGAGAAAAGAGTGTTTGTTAAAGAAGGGAAACAAAGAAGTCTTTGAAAGAAATCCAAGAGCTTAAAATTTGGAGACAAGGAGTCATAAGATATGTATTGGAATCTAATCCACATTGTGCGGGCTTCTAATTATGGGCATGTGGGGGGAGCTACTATAGACATAATACAGCACTGTGTCACAAGTAATTTTAATGAATGTGAAATGTGTTGGTTGGAGGAAGCTAATGATCAGCAAACATAACATCACCCCTGGTCTGTTTTATGGGGATGTAAACAAGCACATTGAGGTGAAGGTTACACAGTGATGAAGTGTCAGATCCAGAAATGAAACCCAGCAATAGCAATTATTGAAACCATTTGTCCAGTGCTGCTCCTCAGCTTCATTGGACACTTTCTCCTGTAGCATGAATGTGGTTAGTAGAATAACAAAAGGAATGTAGCCAGCACATAAACTCTGCAGATGACAGAGGGCTTTGGGGTGTAATGTCAAATTATGTGGAGTTAGGAAGAAACTAACTCTCAAAACCATGGAGGAATGGATTACATGATTTGAAGGGGCTATGCAAATTTTATTGTGTAATCAATCACTAGGGCCTTCTATGAGAGAAAGCACCTTTCAGGTCTTCCAGGCAGTCTACAAATTGTAAAAACTGTCATAAGGCTGGGGTCTCCTAATCTATTTAACTTATCTCCTTTCTGAAGTAGATAGGTCCTATTTGAGTCACTATCTCTGTAACCATTCCGATAAGGGATTAGTGATTGTAGTGGAGCTACTGAAGGTAGAAGAACAAAGTGGTTGAAAATTTAATCCTGTAAACTTGTAGTCTGCAGTTCCTGAAGTATCCAACCATGTTATATCCAGGACATTTGGTAGAAGAATTGAGAAATTGAGTGCAATGAGTCACTGCTGCCTGAAATACCATAAGATTCTTCTACTGAATTAATGGTCTGGGAATTGAAATCTTTATTTGACAAAGGAGATCTTTTAGTGTTGTTGTAAATGACTTTTGTTTAAATGGGTAAAGAGGACTAAGTCAGATGGGCTTGCAACATTCTTGTGAAATTGATTTTGGGTCCTGTAATTTGACCAAAGAATGTCAATAAAGACACCCAAAATAATGACAGAGAAATTAATATAATTGAATTTAATTTTTGTAATTCATTTCATAACATTGAAATTGAACTATTTCTGCTGTATTTTCCTAGCTCTAGTCAACTCATCTCAAGTTCTTCAAAGTGAGTCCCAAGATGATGTGATGGTGAAGACTATATTGACTGTGAGATTGTCAATAGGAAAGCCTGCTCTTTAGATGGATGCTACGTGCTATATGCCATAGGAGGGCCATGGAAAGGAGAAAAATGCTGTGGAAAAAGAAGAATTAAAGGAAGGCTGCTGACTCCATAGTTAAGTTTCAGCAGAGTTACTGTTTGAGAATTTAATAAATAAATGGTCTGAAAATGACATGTCACAGATACATTATCTAGACCATTCCTTCTTTACACTTGCAGGAGTGATATTAATGGAAACAGAGTCTGGTTCTGTCAGAGGCCTCAGGTAAAGCTTCCTGACGAAATGGAGAGCCTAGCAAAACTTTGCAAGCATTTCTGTGTGATAGTAATGTCTGAGAAGACACCATCAACCTGTGGATGATACACTACGTTGTTCCGTATCATTGATTATTGAGATCATTTTGGAGAGTGATCTCTGGTGAAGACGTAAATTTTCAAACTGCTCAAGAAGCAAAGCCACCCAGTTTTGAGAGCTCCTGTGGCATTCTAGGAGCTAAGTCTAGTGTTCATTTTGCATTACCTGTGCAATTAGATGGTCAGCTTTCTTTCCCTACTGCAAGCTGGGTTTGCTCTTTTGTAAGACTTACACTAATGCTTGCTGTGAACCATGTGATGGGCCTTTATAAAATCAAAAGCAAAACTTACATTTTTAAAGTGAAAATGAGCATGTTTTTGCATGAAAAGGTTCTTTTCAAAAACAGGTAATGCAGAGAGGCTCTGTACCCCTCTGCAAAGGGCCTGTTGCATGCTATAAACTGCCTTAAATGGCTTTATTCTCTCATTGTTCCACGGTTTTCAAAGTTGAACCTTGAGAAGGGTTACTGGAGGATGTCATCCAGCATGACTTTGAAACAAGGAGTGAGAAAGGAGAACCCGAAGATTCATATAATGATGAAGCATAGTTGTTAATGTCAGTGAAATTTATACCACATAGTTACAAAGATAAACAATAAGGAATAGAGAGAACATATTTCCAGCATTTCAAGAGTGGTTACACATGATCACCTGCTTCATTAGGCTGCATTTCAAACAGGAAGTTCTCCTTCCTTTTTTGAAGAGAAAGAGTTGGAGAAAGAAATTTATTTTTTAACTAATTCAAGTGACTTGTTTTACCCCAGTTATTAGGGAAAGGAGACAAAACAAGCGAGAAGCAGAGAACTATGCCGCTTCTCTATTGTACATGTGCCACTGGAAAGATCACTGTGAAGTGCAGAAAGGAGGTTTAGATGAAAAAGATAGAACACAGTGGCCCTAATTCTTCTTCACAGCAAGTTCACTATCTCCTACGTGAAGGGCTTAAAAGGGATAAGAAATAACTTACGCCTATCTTAAGGCCTTGCCTCCTTCACCCGCTGGGTTAGTTTTAGCAGCTTGGGTGTAATTCTGAATGAGTCAACATGTGAAGAAGAGACTCAGCAAGTGGTTGGAGAACACTGGCAGACAGTGTCACAAAGTGCAGCACTAGATGTGTATCTAGGAGCCCAAGGTGCAAAGTGGATGAAGCTCACAGTGAGTTCAACTGGAGCCAGGCCTGCACAGCCCTTGGAACTGTTGTGTCCAAAAGGTCAGCTGTAAATCTGTAATTTACTGTTCATATCCTGGTCTTTTCTCACAGATTTTCTTGTGGGTTTAACATGGTCTACAGCTTCCACTTAGGTACCTGTGGCAGCATACCCTGGAGCTGCACATTCCCTCATAACCAGAGTGGCTTGGGTAAGCAGTCAGTCCCCCATGGCCTCTGCCATAACCATGCAATGCCCCGTAACCTCCCCCATAACCCCACAGTCCCCCATAACCATAATTGCCCCATCACCACCATATCCCCCTAAGCCATACAATCCACGATAATGGCTTCCATTCCCATACACCCCCCCCAGGGCCAGTTGAGCCCCTGTAGCTAGTTCAGACCACAGCTGCTCCCAGAGCTCCCACATCAGTCTGCTGAGGGAAACTGCTGAGAATTGGTCCTGGGAGGATCACAACAACTGGAGAGGGTGTGATCACCGCTTCAGAGTCAGGGCACTGGCTAACACATGGCTCAGTGGAGCTGCCAGTAACTGGAGCAGGGCGAGCCACCCCACATTCTGGATAAGACAAGCTGGAGCAAGTCATCTTTCTCTATTGGAGTAAATCCTGAAACACAATGAAAAAGGGGTTGTGTAAAGAGGAAGTTTAATTGATAGTAGAAGAATTGTTTCAAAGCTTGCTTATTGTTGAAATGAGGTTTAGATAGGGCCAGAGAAAAAAAGGAGGTGTAAACGTTCCCCCTGTGTGCATGGGTATGGATTTGTTCCTATTTCCTTTTCTAAGCGTATTGCCCACTGGTACTTAACTTCCCCACAAAGCAGCCCATTTGGACCTCTCTCAAATACTTTGTCAGAAATACGCCTTCAGGATCATTGTAAATTTGTCCATGATGGACAGCTAGGATTCTGTATCTCTTTGAGATATTTCTCAAAGGCTGTGTTCACACACAGGGGGTTATTTCGATACGGTTGTTTCGAAACAACTTGTATCGAAATAACACCTTATTTCAAAATAACTTAATTCGCATTAACAGTTTGTTAATTCGACTTAAGGAAAAAAGCTCAAAGCGAAATAGCAGGTTCAGGCAACAGTTATTTTGAAACAAGTCACCATTGTTTCGAAACAATGTGTTTGCACGGCATTGTTTCGAAACAAGCATTTCGAAACAACGTTGTTTCGTCCCCGCATGGGGTTTAACTTGTTTCGAAACAATGGCATTGTTTCGAAACAACGGGACGTGTTGTTTCGAAACAACCGTGCATCGTGTGAACAGCCTAAATCTTATTTCGAAACAACCTCTGTTGTTTCGAAATAAGAGGGCTGTGTGAACACAGCCAAAGAGGCCCAGGCTGGAATAAAGATAATAATAATTTTTCCTTTGACAATTTGAGCTCTTTAGTAAAATCAGTTGAGTTGAATATCAGTATGGGTGTTTTTGGTTTTCCAGACCTTGTGAGTCATGAGTTGTTGGTGATCAATTAGTGGAAACTTTTGTTTTCTCCAAAGAAATCATTCAGAAAAAATCCCTCAGCTGGGGTGAAGAGGATTCAGGCCCACTGACTTCCATGGAGGCACATTACATCTTCCATGTGTGTGTACAAATCTTCATTAGGCTATCTGCTTGTAAGAACTTAGAGATTGCTAGAGTGGACTGTTAAGTTATTCCATTCTGTTTTTGCCAGTAAGGAGGAGTAACAGCTCTTTCAGAATAAAGTAAAAGACCAACAAACTGACCCTGTATGGGCTTATCAGAGAAAGATTCTTTCTAACCTAGCTAAGTGGAAAATGGCTATAGGGTTTCTAAAGTTACTTAAAACATTTACATGCCCCAAATCGGTATCAAATTAATTCTAATTGCATGTTTCTTGAGCCACTGCTTCCTTTAAAAGCAACTTCTGAATCCATTAGATACTTATATAAAAAGACAATGATCCCTGAAAAAAATTACAGAAATTTTGTTCAAGATTCATTTTAAAAGGAAATAGAACTCTTGTTTATGTCCTAGATTTAGTAAGAGATTTTAGTTGCATTTCACTTACCTGTGCACTGAGGAGATGAAGTGCAGAGAAGTGTTTAATAGAGCCCTGAATTATGAAGGCTTCTATAAAGGTTCTCAGATTGCCTGGAGGATGTATAGTGCCTTTGTGGAGGAGGTCCTAAATGGTTACCAAACAAACGCAATTGCTTTGGTCAATCCTCCTTCTGGTGGAGATGTTTGCCTCAGTGTTTTTGATATTTGAGTTAATCTCAGCCACAGAGAGAGTGACATGCATTTTACACTCTTCAGCATTCTTTCACCCTCAAATTGTAAGGGCAATTTGATTTCCTCCTTTTATTCCATTGCCATTCTTGATTTTGCAATATTGATGAATTTCAAGGTGGTTCAGAGCTAGACCAGTAGTACAAGTGTCCTTTGTGAAGAGGAATCCAGTTTGGTCCCTTCAGTTGATGCTTGCCATGTTTGTGAGTATTGAACAATTTATTCGACATCTGTTAGGAAGGAGGGAGCCAGTTTCCTCAGCACTTTCATTGTTAGTAGGTGAGATCCCATTTAGGGCTCTCAAGCTAAATCTTAGGAGGGAATTAAGTGAATCCTGGGCCTGTTTCATAGACCTATTCCCAGGGCTGAAGTTCATTCCAAGGTGATTAAAACTTGACTTAACATTGGCTCATCATTCCTGTCACCCATGTTGTCTCAAAGGGTGACAAGAGCAGATTTCCTGTGCATCAAGGAAAATATTGGTGGGTAGGGAGAAGAAGCACAACTCTTTAATAAAAAGATTTTCAGTTAAGTCATGAAAGCAGGGATGTGGCAGAAACCATCTCCCCTAACCTTGAGCAGCCAAGCATCTGAAGTCTTAAAAATCAAGAGTGCTGACTCAGCACATGAAGCAGCCCAGGAGATGTGAATATCTTGGTGAAGGAGCAGATGGTTGTGGGGTGATATTTGACCTATAGGCTTACCAGTAATAACTTATGTTGAGGAGAACATTCCTGTGAGAAGCGGCATTATTTGACATGTAAAATATATGCTGCATACTGTGTTCCATACATAGGGAAAGAGGCAGAAATTTCTGCCTTGAATTTCAAACCCTAAACCTCCTTCAACCTGAAGAACCTGTGCTGCTTCAGAGCAAGAGATTATCTTTATTATCCAATAAGAAGGTGATTAAAAGTATCAAAAGCAAACTCAGTTTACATGTGTAGCGAATGGGACCTGAGGTTCCTTGAGGTGATAAAATCCACAGAGGCAGAGGAGGCCTGTTTATAAGCAGCTTTATTCGAATAAAGGGAGCACACAGAGTGGGGGAGCCACTCAGTGAACTCAGCCAGTGTTTAGCCTAGCAGCTCTTTTATTCCCTAATACCAGCCGCAGGGTTCCCTCTCCCTTTCCCCATTGGCTAGGGTAGTCAGGAGGTACAGACTTTCCGTTCCGCCTACTTCATGTTCTCCTTAACATGTGCCCCCCCCTGTTACATACATCGCATGTTGCACAAAGCAATAATTATGCCTCCCCTGGGTGTGCAAGTAAATATTCATAAGCTTATTAAGCCTGCGTACTTTTTCTGTGGGGTCTTTTATACCTAGTTTGTTTACGGAAACTTGTGGTTTAACTGACAGACTGACTTAACAAGTTGCTTAGACTGAGGGGGGGGGTATTGTTTGTGGTTTGACAAAAACAAGTATTCAAGAGCAGAATTTCCTTCAATTCCCCCCTTTTCCTTTTACAAAGTTTCTTTTTGGCAAACCCTAGATACCATAAGGCTGACTTGGTCTACGTGAGGGGTGTTATCTCGGGGGACAAGCTGAAGCCGCATGATCTGATGAGGCTTTGAATCCTCAGTAATAGCCATCACCTGCATACTTTTTACCACACGAGTGATAAGCTTATGGAGGCAAGGAATAAAGCAGGGGATACAAACAAGGCCAGCCACTACACAGAGGCCCATAAACAACATGCGCTTGAGCCAGGGGCCCCCGGGTAACCAAGAAAAGAAATCAAATTCCCAGCCCTTTCACGTTTGCACTGGCACATGTGCCAGTTTCCTAATTTCCTGAGTGATTTGCTTTACCACTTTTCCATTATCATCAATGTGCAGGCAGCAACTGGAATCATTTAATTTCCCACATACTCCTCCCTCCTCCGCTAGGAGGTAGTCCAAGACCACTCGATGTTGATAAATTGCAGTTCTCATTTGGGTTATTTGGTCAGCCAATAAATTTAGAGCCCGAGCAGTCTGGTTGGTAATGATTTCAACAACTGCTTGCAACCGGATAATTCGGTTTAAGTTATAAATTGGTTCTCGTGCCCCATGTATTGGTTCATTGGGATTCCAAGTTGCAGGGCCATAGTGCTGGATGATTCTTTCCGGGGGCCACTCATCCTTTTCCCAAGCCTGGCCACTCCCCCCAGCTAGGGAGGTTTCAACTGATCTTTTGCTCTTCCCAAGGTTATCGTAAACCCTTACCCCTAACTGGTTTCCTTGAGAGTCCCCAAGTAAGAAAAACAGGGGTCTAATATACCCTATATAACAAATACCATTCCAGTTAGCCGGTAGCCACCTGTATGCCTTGTGCCCACAAATCCAGTAATGACCCTTGGCTGCCTTAGTGCCATTCGGGAAAGGACCAAACCCCCGCCAGGGGTTTTGTCCTGAACTGACAGGGAAATCAAAATAGAGAGTGGTATTTTTGCCAAGTGGGCTTACATTTACCGCTCCCTGGACAAAGCATTTGAAGGCCCCATTTGTTTTGGTGCTATTGGAGCACAAGGGATCCTTTCCATCGCTGGACCAAAAATACCGAAGTGCTGCCTTAGTTTCATTTGCATAAAACCATCCCCATAGCTCTTGGTTGTATGGTCCTTTGTATTCCCTTACCCTATTGCTTAAGCTCCCACTCACTTTGTAGGGAGATAATGTGTAAGTGCATTTGCTTTTGCCAACACTGACACCTGTTGCCACCGTTCGATTAAGACAAAAGTGACCCATCCCGGGATACTGCACGTGCCATGGAGAACCTGGAGAATCCCAGGCTGGGGACTGGACTGTTACCTCAGACCTACTACTTATCAGCCAACGGGGCTCCAGAGGATAAGCCACCCATGGCCATGCATCCCTTCCTCCTGGTCCCCCACACACCCAGCACTCAGTTAAGTTGAAGGGCTTAGCTATTGCTTCGGCCCAGGTGAAGTAGCTATTACCTCCGGGGTCTTACAGGATAGGGGTGGAGCCCGGGGGATAATGTTACTGCTATATTTGCTAAAATTAGAGCCATTAACATTGTTTGAAAATTCTTACCCATCGGGAATCTCTTCAGGATGTTGGAATTTTTACCACAGTTTTTTTTTTTTTTTACAAACCAGAGATGCTCCTGGGACCCTGTTATTATGACTATTTTTACAACAGAAACAACCCCAAATAAATGCCAAGATTATTGTTCCCACAATAAAAAGGGTGGGGAAATAATTTTCCAGTCCCAACATTAATGTCTTCTGAGAATTATCTTTGTTCCTGTTTCCTTCTCCTTGAGCTCAGAGGTCCAGTGCTGAGGCTTCAGCACAGCTTTAGCTCGAGTGTGGTGAGTCCAACTGTGTTCTGCAGTCTTGACTGAGGTCTCAGTAGTCAACAGGACTTGGAAGGGGCTGCACCACTTAGCAGTCAGAGGAGAGTCCTTCCATTCCTTTATTAAGACCCAGTCTCCAGGCTGTATCCGGTGGACTGGAAAGTCGAGTGGTAGACGTTGAGTCAATTGAGCTTCCTGTCAAAGAGAAGTGACATGGGACAGTACTCTGGCCACATATTTGTGTATATAGTGGTCAGTTATTTCCACATTAACCTGAGGTCCAGTCTGCCCTGGGTAGGGGATTCCGAACAGGATTTTAAATGGGGATAAACCCAAACCTTCTCGGGGTTTAGCCCTTATTCTGGCTAAGGCTAAAGGCAGAAGTCGTGTCCAGGGCATCTTGGTTTTTATTACCAATTTTAGCAGATGATTTTTAATTTCCCGATTCATCCTTTCCACTTTCCCTGAACTTTGTGGGTGCCATGGGGTGTGTAGGTCCCACTGGATCCCCAGTGCGGACACCACCCCCTGTAAAACTTTCCCAGTGAAATGTGTGCCTCAGTCAGAGTCAATAGCCCCAATTATACCATATCTGGGGATTAACTGATTAGGACCAGGATATAGCGGAGGCGTCCAACCCGGGGCATTTCACTAAAGTTTATCTGGCACCGCTGGAAAGGTCTAGTGGCCCAGGGGCTTTTCCCCAGGTGGCGCTTTTTTCATTACCTTTTTATTTACCTTTTGACATATAATACAATGGTTACAGGTTTGTTTTGCCACTGTATATATTCCAATACACCCGTAATGCCTTAAAACTGGTCACACAATGCTTGTGAACCCCAATGTGTTTGCCCATGTAATATTCCTAACACTTCCTTGGCTATTTGTTTATTTAACATTGGCCTTTTATTAGGTAACTTCCAATCCCCTTTTTCTGTTTTTACGTCCCCTAACTTTTGTATTTCTGCTTGTTCTTTAGGTGTGAAAATTAGAATTTTATTAACCACTATGGGTTTAGGTATGAGAGCTAGTATCTTTGTTTTGGTTTTCATGGCAGCCTGCTTTGCTTCTTTATCTGCCACACGGTTGCCCCTGGCTTCTTGGGTTTATTTTCTTGTATGTTCCAGGACATGGACTACTGCTATATGTTTGGGCTTTTGTAAAGTTTCCAATACCTGAGTAATTAGATACTCATGTACCAACTTCTTTCCCCTAGAGTAAATTAATCCCCTCTCCTGCCTGATTTTTCCAAATATATACACAACTCCAAAGGCATATCTGGAATCGGTGTAAATTGTCCCCTCCTGGTCTTATAATAACTGTAGTGCTTGTTTAAGAGCATATAGTTCACAACTTTGGGCAGACCAAGTACTAGGCAGCCTTCTTTTGTCCATTACACTATAAGTTTGTTCATCTATTACAGCATACCCACTATATTTCTTTTCATTTATACACCGGGAGGATTCATTTTTGTCCCAGAAGACTTGGATTTTGACAAGTAAAATTTTTTACATCTATTTGTAAACTCTCTAGTTCTGTCTGTCACTTGTTTTTTTAAGAATCATTTCTGAGTCAGACTGCGCTTCCTGTTTTCTCACTGGGGCAGTCAGCACTGCTATAGTTCCGTCTATTCCGCCTATTCTCCCTCCCGTATTGGAATCCTCCTGTACTCTCTCTCCCACAGCCCTCTGGTTGTTTCCTTCATCCTCTTCCTCGTTTCCCTGGTTCTGAGAATAAGGAGGAGGAGATAATTTAAAGGATTCCATTCCTGTCCCTGACTTTTACTTAAGACACAGACTTACATTTTTTTCCCACCCAGCAGGCAACACACTCAGTTTCCTCTGGGTTAAAAGGTCTCTTGTTGTTTACATATGAGTGTAAATGTTGCCAAAGTCAGTCCTTAAAAGCCCCATATTTTGGCCACCAAATGGAACTCCGTGGAATCAACGGTTTTTTAGTCCATTCAATGACACAATATTGAATCATTTTCTTTTTCTTCCTTTTTTTTTCTTAGTTCTACTCATATTTCTCCACTATTTAAGTATTAACCCCAAAGGACTGTCAGGGGGTATACTCGGGACGTCCTTGACATCCTTCTCCTTTTTCCTAGGCACCAAATTTCCCATTTTCCCTATATCTGGAAGTCCAACTTCCTCTTCACTTAGGGAAATTTCCTCTTACCTGGGAGTCCAACTCCCTGTTACCTGGCAATCCAATTCCCTTTTCCCTTGGGAGTCCAACTCCCTTTTGCCTGGAAATCCAATTCTCTTTTCCCTTGGGAGTCCAACTCCCTTTTACCTGGGAATCCAATTCC
>ML683509.1:0-17132 GCA_007922195.1 Podocnemis expansa | reverse complement strand
CAAAAGCCTTGCTAAAGTCAAGGTATATCACATCAACGGCTCTTCCCACATCCACAAATCCAGTCATCTCATCATAGAAGGCAATGAGGTTGGTCAGGCATGATTTACCCTTGGTGAATCCATGCTGACTGTTCCTGATTACTCTATGTTCCTCCAAGTGTTTCAGGATGGATTCTTTGAGAAGCTGCTCCATGATTTTTCCAGGGATTGAGGTGAGGCTGACAGGTCTGTAATTCCCTGGATCCTCCTTTTTGCCTTTCTTGAAGATAGGTACTATATTTGCTTTTTTCCAGTCCTCTGGCACCTCCCCTGTTCGCCACGAGTTTTCAAAGATAATGGCCAATGGTACTGCTATCTCATCAGCCAGCTCCCTCAGCACCCTCGGATGCAGTTCATTCGGCCCCATGGACTTGTGCACATCTAGTTTCTTTAAGCAGTCCCTAACCTGACCTTCCGTCACCAAGGGCCTCTCTTCTTCTCCCCAGTCTACCGTACCTAGTGTAGTGGGCTGGGAGCTGACCCTGCTTGTGAAAACTGAAGTAAAAAAAGCATTGAGCACTTCAGCTTTTTCCTCATCCTCTGTCACGAGGATGCCTGCCCCATTCAGTAAGGGACCTACACCAGCCCTGATCCTCTTCTTGTTATTGATATACTTGTAGAACCCCTTCCTGTTATCCTTCACATCCCTTGCTAGTCGCAACTCCATTTGTCCTTTGGCCTTTCTGATTTTATCCCTGCAGTCCCGAGCAATGTCTTTATATGCCTCCTTAGTCATCTGTCCTAGCTTCCACTTCCTGTAAGCGTCCTGTTTATGCTTCAGCTCAGTGCAGAGCTCTCTGTTAAGCCACAGTGGGCGCCTTCCACATTTGCTGTGCTTCCTCCTTATCAGAATTGTATCTTCCTGTGCCCTTAGCAGGGTTTCTTTAAAATGCACCCAACTCTCTTGGACACCTTTCCCCTTCAGATCAGCCTCCCAAGGGATCCTGCCCATCAGTTCCCTGAGGGAGACAAAATCTGCTTTTCTGAAGTCCAGGGTCTGCATTTTGCTTCTTTCCTTCTTCCCTTTAATCATCAACTTGAACTCAATCATTTCATGGTCACTGCTACCCAGTCTGCCATTCACTTCTACTTCCCTGATAAATTCTTCTCTATTTGTGAGCAGCAGGTCGAGAGGTGCAAGGCCCCTAGTTGGTTGCTCCAGCATTTGTACCAGGAAGTTGTCCTCAACACTCTCCAGAAACTTCCTGGATTGCTTGTGCACTGCTGTATTGGCCTTCCAGCAGATGTCAGGGTAATTGAAGTCCCCCATGAGAACCAGGGCCTGTGCTCTAGAAACTTCTGTCAGTTGTCCATAGAATGCCTCATCCACCTCCTCCTTCTGATCTGGTGGTCTGTAGCAGACACCTACCACAACATCCCCCTTGTTCTCTCCCCTCTAAACTTAACCCACAGACTTTCAACTGGCTTGTTTCCACTTTCATAATGAAGCTCTGAGCAGTCATAGAGCTCCTTTACATATAGTGCTACTCCTCCCCCTTTCCTTCCCTGCCTGTCCTTCCTGAACAGTTTATACCCATCTATTGCAGAGCTCCAGTCATGCAAACTATCCCACCATGTCTCTGTTATCCCAATCATGTCATAGTTCTTTGTCTGCGCCAGTACTACCAATTCCTCTTGCTTGTTTCCCAGGCTCCTTGCATTTGTGTATAGGCACCTAAGATACCCAGCTGATTGCCCTACTTTCCCATTTTGGTTTTCAATTCTATTGTATCTACCTCCCTGGATTTTCTTTTCGTGTTGACCTCCCCCACCTGCCTCAGGCATTAGGGTTTCATTAGAGCACCTAAGAAGGTTATTTGATTCCCCCCGCATGTTCCAACTATCCTCTCTTCTATCCCTGTAGTTACAGTCCCGACACCCCCCAAGTTCCATCCCATCCCCTTGGTCTCCCACATAGTCACTTACCTGTGGGCTTTGGTCTCCTTCCCCCTTCAGACCTAGTTTAAAGCTCTCCTCACTAGGTCATCCAGTCTGCGTCCAAATACGCTCTTCCCCTTCCTCGAAAGATGGAGTCCATCTCTGCCTAGCAGTCCTACTTCCTGAAACAGCAACCCATGGTCAAGGAAGCCAAAGCCCTCCTGACGACACCATCTTCGCAGCCAAGCGTTCATCTCCAGGATGCATCTGTCTCTGCTCAGGCCTCTACCCTTGACCGGAAGAATCGAGGAGAACACCACCTGTGCTCCAAACTCCTTCACCCGCGCTCCCAGAGCCCTGAAGTCACCTTTGATCTGCCGAGGATCACCTCTTGCAGTATCATTGGTTCCTACATGGATGAGAAGCATGGGGTAGTAGTCAGAGGGGCAGATGATTCTCGACAATCCCTCCGTAATGTCGTAATGTTCTTTAATCTGAAAGCCAATGGTCCTAGCTGGTGTGCAAACTGGCTTGCTAATAAATGCTCTGAAGTCAACACTGGCTGAGTGTCACCTCTGATTGGAATGGCTGGGACCTTCCTGGAAGGAGGACCACCCCCCCAAGGGGAGACCATGAAGAGCAAGGGTTGGACCCTCTGAGCCTGGATTTGGGAGCTGGCTACATGGCAACATTGAGACCCAGTGGATTGGGAGAAGGCTCCACTGTAGCAGAGTCCTGATTGGCTGTGAACAGAGGGGATCCAAAAGTGCTTTTCTAGGGTTATCCATGACAGGGGGGAAGGGATCCCCATGTACCTGGCTTCCCCAGCAGCTGGCCAGGCAGCAGGGAGAAGGAAGCCCTGCACTCCTGGCTTCCCCCCGCACTAGACGGGTGGTGGGGAGAAGGGACACCCATGCTCCTGGCTTTCCCCACAGCTGGCCAGGTGGCAGGGGAAGGGATGCCAGTGTGCCTGGCTTCCCCCTGTACTAGCCAGGCAGTGGGGAGAAGGGGTCTCCATGCATCCAGCTTCACCCTGTGCTAGCCAGGTGGTGGGGAGAAGGGAACCCCATGTGCCTGGCTTCCCCCTATGCTAGCTGGGCGGTGGGGAGAAGGGATCCCCATGCACATGGCTTCCCCCAGCACCAGCTGCGCTGCAGGTAGAATGTATCCCCACATGCCCGGCTTTCACCCGTGCTAGCCATGTGGTGGGAAAAAGTGAGCCCCATGCTCCCAGCTTCTCTTGTAGATGACCAGGTGGTGGGGGAAGGGAGCTCCATGCACCCAGCTTTCCATGCAGCTGGCCGGGTGGCAGGGGAAGGGATCTCCATGCACCTGGCTTCCCCCCTCGCTGATCAGGTGGTGGGGAGAAGTGAGGCCCGCGTGCCTGGCTTCTCCAGCAGCTGACCGAGTGGTGGAGGAAGGGATCCCCACATGCCTTGCTTCCACTTGCACTAGTCAGGTGGTGGGGAGAAGTGAACCTCACATGCTCGGCTTCTCTTGTAGTCGACTAGGTGGTGGGGGAAGGCACCCCGCGTGCCCGGCTTCTCTTGCAGCTGACCAGGGGAAGCCGGGAGCATGGGGCTCCCTTCCCACTGCCCACTGGCTAGCGCAGGGTGAAACCAGGCACGTGAGGCTCTCTTGCCCCACCACCTGGGTAGTGTGGGAGAAGGTGTGTGCACAGGGCTCCCTTCTCCCCGCTGCCCAGCCAGCTGTGGGGGAAGCCAGGCATGCAGGGATCCCTTCTGCCCACCGTCCAGCGAGTGCAGAGGGAAACTGGGCATGTGGAGCTCCATTGCCTGGCTCGTGTGGGGAGAAGTCAGGTGCCTGGGTATGCCTTCTCCCCACTGCCCAGTTAGCATGGGGGAAAGCCAGGCACATGGGGCTCCCTTCTTCCCACCGGTGGCATGTGTGGGAGAAGCTGGGCTTGTGGGGCTCCCTTCTCCCTGCTGCCCAGCTCACAGGGGAAGCCAGAATCCCTTCATCCACTGCATGGCTATAGCCAGGAGCTGGGCGTGGGTGTTTCCCCCACCACCATACCAGCCAGCGGTAGTGGGGTGTGAATCTCCCCTGTACCTCCTCTCCCTCCGTGGGCAATGTGCTGATCCTCTCCCTGGCCAGGGTGCTGAGGAGGGGCTTCCTTCCTGGCTTCCACGCATCCTGGTAGGAAGGTCAGACACCTTATATCGATATACAGATTTAACCATATCATAGGTCCACAGAGGGTTATATCAAAATGACTATTTCGGTATATCCCTCATTTCGATGTAATACTAGCTTTTGTCATACTGAAATAATTTTCCTCATTTCATAATAAGGGAGCTTCTTATTTTGAAATAAGAAAACATTATGTGGACCTAAACTTTTTAAAATCAAAATACCACCATTATTTTGATTTAAAACCTATGTGTGGACATACCCTATCATTGGCCCAAGTGTTCATACATAGGATTGACACAAATCTGTGTTCCAGAAACAAATCTGGTCTTCTCCTTTTAATATTTATGGACCTTTTTGTGGGTTTTGCATTGTTTCACCAGATGTCAGAGTTTGAACTGGAAAACCACAAGTTGTCTTTCTGTCTACTGACTGGGGTGTCATGATCAAAATATAGCTTTCTGTAGCTATGCATTTGCTGATAAACAGACCCACCCGTTTCATTTATAATTTAATATGAACAGTTTCCAGCCTACACCCTTTAGTTTTTCATCACATGGTGAATAATCTCTTATACAGGCCTGTAATGTCACTTGCATTTCTAGCAATCCCTAGAAAATTTATGCTAATTTAAGAACTTATGCTAAGTATGAAAGCTTCTATAATTCTGATAGCAGGATATTTTAAACTTATAAAGAAGGCTATATAAATGATATGTAAAGTGGATACACGTATGCAAGCAAAACATAGATAAAGTCAAAGGCTACACCTGACAGGTATTTGTTGAACCTTCTATTAAAATCTCTAATGACGGAGATTCCACAATGGACCTAGGCAACTCATGCCAGTAGTTAATCACCTCTACATTTAGGAACTTTCCTAATGTCCAGCCTAAAATCCCTTGTCATAATTTAAGGATAAACTTTTCCAAAGGAATTAAAATTCTGTGAATTTCCATCTTGTCTAAGAGAGCTCTAGTACTGTAAAAAACACATATTTAAGTCACAGAACCTGTTGGGCTAAAGTAACCAATTGCACAATATGTGCTATTTTTTCTTTCTTTAGAAACACATCTCCCAAGAGTCATAATCTCTCAATGGTAATGCATTATTTATATTTGAGATAAAAAGGGACAGCTGGCTCAATGGTTTGAATATCTACCTCAACTGCCTTAAATTGTCTTGTATGGATACTTTTTCATTTCAGTTCAATGTAGAAATCTGCATTTCAATTCTTCAAATGAACAAGTTTAAAATGCACATCCTTGTAGTTCCTTTGGAGAATTACTAACCCCCCCCCCCCCCATGAAGATAAGGCAAAGGTGAGTGGACTGCATGTGTACCAAAGGCTCATCAGATTAAAGGATGTCAAATCCAAAAGTTCCACAAAAATTAATTAAAAGAAAATGAAAAACAAATAACAAATGAGGCTCTCTAGAAATTGCTCTTAACTAAGTGACATAGTTGAAAGACACAAATGGGACATGTTCAGTATATACATGTTATTGTTTGGCATGAGCTATCCCAAGTATTGGGATTTTGTTTTGACTCTCACAATCCCTCCATTGTACAAACAGTGCGTCCTATATGCTTCCATTCATTTCCATATAAATGAACTATAATATTATAAATTGAGTGGTGGATTTTATGAAGCTTCCTCTTCTGTAAGGATTTCAAAGCAGTTTGGAAACACTCATTAAGTATTATAGTGCTTAAGAGATGTGTTATTACAACTGTTGTCATACTTTACTGGGATTAGGTGGTCCATAATCGAAGGTTATTTTTAAAATTGCATGTGAATGTTCCAGATATTATGCCATGCTCAGTTCCTGATTCCTGGATTCTTAAACTGGAACTTTATGATCTCCTTTCAGTGTACCTTTGCATTTCCCTTTTATAAATATTTTAAAGATCAAGACAGTCTTTAGATCTTGCACATAGGCCTATTATTCTAGCCTTCCAACTTTCATATTCTACTACACCAATGTAATGGAAAATATGAGCTACTACATAACCTTACATAAGCAGCCAATAGAACTTGGTTCTGTAAGATAATTTATCTAATAAGGAAAAGGAAGAAGAATGGGTCTGATCTAGTTAAGTACTTCAATAGCTGTATATTTCTGGGCTGATATTGGAGCAATTGCAAGTCTCACCACCTAGGGTAATCTGACACCTTTTTCTAACATAAGTTTTTCAGTCATAATGGGAATTATCTGTAAAATGGGAAATACACCCCAGGGAGATTTTTTTCCCCAGTTGGAACAGTTTAAATGCCTCCCTTCAATGTTAAGACTCAGAACATCATTGAAGTTTATGGAACCATACTGAGGTGGACTTCATAAGCAGGTGCACCTTGAGCTTGAGAAAAGAGTGTTTGTTAAAGAAGGGAAACAAAGAAGTCTTTGAAAGAAATCCAAGAGCTTAAAATTTGGAGACAAGGAGTCATAAGATATGTATTGGAATCTAATCCACATTGTGCGGGCTTCTAATTATGGGCATGTGGGGGGAGCTACTATAGACATAATACAGCACTGTGTCACAAGTAATTTTAATGAATGTGAAATGTGTTGGTTGGAGGAAGCTAATGATCAGCAAACATAACATCACCCCTGGTCTGTTTTATGGGGATGTAAACAAGCACATTGAGGTGAAGGTTACACAGTGATGAAGTGTCAGATCCAGAAATGAAACCCAGCAATAGCAATTATTGAAACCATTTGTCCAGTGCTGCTCCTCAGCTTCATTGGACACTTTCTCCTGTAGCATGAATGTGGTTAGTAGAATAACAAAAGGAATGTAGCCAGCACATAAACTCTGCAGATGACAGAGGGCTTTGGGGTGTAATGTCAAATTATGTGGAGTTAGGAAGAAACTAACTCTCAAAACCATGGAGGAATGGATTACATGATTTGAAGGGGCTATGCAAATTTTATTGTGTAATCAATCACTAGGGCCTTCTATGAGAGAAAGCACCTTTCAGGTCTTCCAGGCAGTCTACAAATTGTAAAAACTGTCATAAGGCTGGGGTCTCCTAATCTATTTAACTTATCTCCTTTCTGAAGTAGATAGGTCCTATTTGAGTCACTATCTCTGTAACCATTCCGATAAGGGATTAGTGATTGTAGTGGAGCTACTGAAGGTAGAAGAACAAAGTGGTTGAAAATTTAATCCTGTAAACTTGTAGTCTGCAGTTCCTGAAGTATCCAACCATGTTATATCCAGGACATTTGGTAGAAGAATTGAGAAATTGAGTGCAATGAGTCACTGCTGCCTGAAATACCATAAGATTCTTCTACTGAATTAATGGTCTGGGAATTGAAATCTTTATTTGACAAAGGAGATCTTTTAGTGTTGTTGTAAATGACTTTTGTTTAAATGGGTAAAGAGGACTAAGTCAGATGGGCTTGCAACATTCTTGTGAAATTGATTTTGGGTCCTGTAATTTGACCAAAGAATGTCAATAAAGACACCCAAAATAATGACAGAGAAATTAATATAATTGAATTTAATTTTTGTAATTCATTTCATAACATTGAAATTGAACTATTTCTGCTGTATTTTCCTAGCTCTAGTCAACTCATCTCAAGTTCTTCAAAGTGAGTCCCAAGATGATGTGATGGTGAAGACTATATTGACTGTGAGATTGTCAATAGGAAAGCCTGCTCTTTAGATGGATGCTACGTGCTATATGCCATAGGAGGGCCATGGAAAGGAGAAAAATGCTGTGGAAAAAGAAGAATTAAAGGAAGGCTGCTGACTCCATAGTTAAGTTTCAGCAGAGTTACTGTTTGAGAATTTAATAAATAAATGGTCTGAAAATGACATGTCACAGATACATTATCTAGACCATTCCTTCTTTACACTTGCAGGAGTGATATTAATGGAAACAGAGTCTGGTTCTGTCAGAGGCCTCAGGTAAAGCTTCCTGACGAAATGGAGAGCCTAGCAAAACTTTGCAAGCATTTCTGTGTGATAGTAATGTCTGAGAAGACACCATCAACCTGTGGATGATACACTACGTTGTTCCGTATCATTGATTATTGAGATCATTTTGGAGAGTGATCTCTGGTGAAGACGTAAATTTTCAAACTGCTCAAGAAGCAAAGCCACCCAGTTTTGAGAGCTCCTGTGGCATTCTAGGAGCTAAGTCTAGTGTTCATTTTGCATTACCTGTGCAATTAGATGGTCAGCTTTCTTTCCCTACTGCAAGCTGGGTTTGCTCTTTTGTAAGACTTACACTAATGCTTGCTGTGAACCATGTGATGGGCCTTTATAAAATCAAAAGCAAAACTTACATTTTTAAAGTGAAAATGAGCATGTTTTTGCATGAAAAGGTTCTTTTCAAAAACAGGTAATGCAGAGAGGCTCTGTACCCCTCTGCAAAGGGCCTGTTGCATGCTATAAACTGCCTTAAATGGCTTTATTCTCTCATTGTTCCACGGTTTTCAAAGTTGAACCTTGAGAAGGGTTACTGGAGGATGTCATCCAGCATGACTTTGAAACAAGGAGTGAGAAAGGAGAACCCGAAGATTCATATAATGATGAAGCATAGTTGTTAATGTCAGTGAAATTTATACCACATAGTTACAAAGATAAACAATAAGGAATAGAGAGAACATATTTCCAGCATTTCAAGAGTGGTTACACATGATCACCTGCTTCATTAGGCTGCATTTCAAACAGGAAGTTCTCCTTCCTTTTTTGAAGAGAAAGAGTTGGAGAAAGAAATTTATTTTTTAACTAATTCAAGTGACTTGTTTTACCCCAGTTATTAGGGAAAGGAGACAAAACAAGCGAGAAGCAGAGAACTATGCCGCTTCTCTATTGTACATGTGCCACTGGAAAGATCACTGTGAAGTGCAGAAAGGAGGTTTAGATGAAAAAGATAGAACACAGTGGCCCTAATTCTTCTTCACAGCAAGTTCACTATCTCCTACGTGAAGGGCTTAAAAGGGATAAGAAATAACTTACGCCTATCTTAAGGCCTTGCCTCCTTCACCCGCTGGGTTAGTTTTAGCAGCTTGGGTGTAATTCTGAATGAGTCAACATGTGAAGAAGAGACTCAGCAAGTGGTTGGAGAACACTGGCAGACAGTGTCACAAAGTGCAGCACTAGATGTGTATCTAGGAGCCCAAGGTGCAAAGTGGATGAAGCTCACAGTGAGTTCAACTGGAGCCAGGCCTGCACAGCCCTTGGAACTGTTGTGTCCAAAAGGTCAGCTGTAAATCTGTAATTTACTGTTCATATCCTGGTCTTTTCTCACAGATTTTCTTGTGGGTTTAACATGGTCTACAGCTTCCACTTAGGTACCTGTGGCAGCATACCCTGGAGCTGCACATTCCCTCATAACCAGAGTGGCTTGGGTAAGCAGTCAGTCCCCCATGGCCTCTGCCATAACCATGCAATGCCCCGTAACCTCCCCCATAACCCCACAGTCCCCCATAACCATAATTGCCCCATCACCACCATATCCCCCTAAGCCATACAATCCACGATAATGGCTTCCATTCCCATACACCCCCCCCCAGGGCCAGTTGAGCCCCTGTAGCTAGTTCAGACCACAGCTGCTCCCAGAGCTCCCACATCAGTCTGCTGAGGGAAACTGCTGAGAATTGGTCCTGGGAGGATCACAACAACTGGAGAGGGTGTGATCACCGCTTCAGAGTCAGGGCACTGGCTAACACATGGCTCAGTGGAGCTGCCAGTAACTGGAGCAGGGCGAGCCACCCCACATTCTGGATAAGACAAGCTGGAGCAAGTCATCTTTCTCTATTGGAGTAAATCCTGAAACACAATGAAAAAGGGGTTGTGTAAAGAGGAAGTTTAATTGATAGTAGAAGAATTGTTTCAAAGCTTGCTTATTGTTGAAATGAGGTTTAGATAGGGCCAGAGAAAAAAAGGAGGTGTAAACGTTCCCCCTGTGTGCATGGGTATGGATTTGTTCCTATTTCCTTTTCTAAGCGTATTGCCCACTGGTACTTAACTTCCCCACAAAGCAGCCCATTTGGACCTCTCTCAAATACTTTGTCAGAAATACGCCTTCAGGATCATTGTAAATTTGTCCATGATGGACAGCTAGGATTCTGTATCTCTTTGAGATATTTCTCAAAGGCTGTGTTCACACACAGGGGGTTATTTCGATACGGTTGTTTCGAAACAACTTGTATCGAAATAACACCTTATTTCAAAATAACTTAATTCGCATTAACAGTTTGTTAATTCGACTTAAGGAAAAAAGCTCAAAGCGAAATAGCAGGTTCAGGCAACAGTTATTTTGAAACAAGTCACCATTGTTTCGAAACAATGTGTTTGCACGGCATTGTTTCGAAACAAGCATTTCGAAACAACGTTGTTTCGTCCCCGCATGGGGTTTAACTTGTTTCGAAACAATGGCATTGTTTCGAAACAACGGGACGTGTTGTTTCGAAACAACCGTGCATCGTGTGAACAGCCTAAATCTTATTTCGAAACAACCTCTGTTGTTTCGAAATAAGAGGGCTGTGTGAACACAGCCAAAGAGGCCCAGGCTGGAATAAAGATAATAATAATTTTTCCTTTGACAATTTGAGCTCTTTAGTAAAATCAGTTGAGTTGAATATCAGTATGGGTGTTTTTGGTTTTCCAGACCTTGTGAGTCATGAGTTGTTGGTGATCAATTAGTGGAAACTTTTGTTTTCTCCAAAGAAATCATTCAGAAAAAATCCCTCAGCTGGGGTGAAGAGGATTCAGGCCCACTGACTTCCATGGAGGCACATTACATCTTCCATGTGTGTGTACAAATCTTCATTAGGCTATCTGCTTGTAAGAACTTAGAGATTGCTAGAGTGGACTGTTAAGTTATTCCATTCTGTTTTTGCCAGTAAGGAGGAGTAACAGCTCTTTCAGAATAAAGTAAAAGACCAACAAACTGACCCTGTATGGGCTTATCAGAGAAAGATTCTTTCTAACCTAGCTAAGTGGAAAATGGCTATAGGGTTTCTAAAGTTACTTAAAACATTTACATGCCCCAAATCGGTATCAAATTAATTCTAATTGCATGTTTCTTGAGCCACTGCTTCCTTTAAAAGCAACTTCTGAATCCATTAGATACTTATATAAAAAGACAATGATCCCTGAAAAAAATTACAGAAATTTTGTTCAAGATTCATTTTAAAAGGAAATAGAACTCTTGTTTATGTCCTAGATTTAGTAAGAGATTTTAGTTGCATTTCACTTACCTGTGCACTGAGGAGATGAAGTGCAGAGAAGTGTTTAATAGAGCCCTGAATTATGAAGGCTTCTATAAAGGTTCTCAGATTGCCTGGAGGATGTATAGTGCCTTTGTGGAGGAGGTCCTAAATGGTTACCAAACAAACGCAATTGCTTTGGTCAATCCTCCTTCTGGTGG
This sequence comes from Podocnemis expansa, assembly GCA_007922195.1. NCBI lineage: Eukaryota > Metazoa > Chordata > Testudines > Podocnemididae > Podocnemis > Podocnemis expansa. The sequence goes on along the minus strand of ML683509.1, from coordinate 5,672 downwards.
AGATGTTTGCCTCAGTGTTTTTGATATTTGAGTTAATCTCAGCCACAGAGAGAGTGACATGCATTTTACACTCTTCAGCATTCTTTCACCCTCAAATTGTAAGGGCAATTTGATTTCCTCCTTTTATTCCATTGCCATTCTTGATTTTGCAATATTGATGAATTTCAAGGTGGTTCAGAGCTAGACCAGTAGTACAAGTGTCCTTTGTGAAGAGGAATCCAGTTTGGTCCCTTCAGTTGATGCTTGCCATGTTTGTGAGTATTGAACAATTTATTCGACATCTGTTAGGAAGGAGGGAGCCAGTTTCCTCAGCACTTTCATTGTTAGTAGGTGAGATCCCATTTAGGGCTCTCAAGCTAAATCTTAGGAGGGAATTAAGTGAATCCTGGGCCTGTTTCATAGACCTATTCCCAGGGCTGAAGTTCATTCCAAGGTGATTAAAACTTGACTTAACATTGGCTCATCATTCCTGTCACCCATGTTGTCTCAAAGGGTGACAAGAGCAGATTTCCTGTGCATCAAGGAAAATATTGGTGGGTAGGGAGAAGAAGCACAACTCTTTAATAAAAAGATTTTCAGTTAAGTCATGAAAGCAGGGATGTGGCAGAAACCATCTCCCCTAACCTTGAGCAGCCAAGCATCTGAAGTCTTAAAAATCAAGAGTGCTGACTCAGCACATGAAGCAGCCCAGGAGATGTGAATATCTTGGTGAAGGAGCAGATGGTTGTGGGGTGATATTTGACCTATAGGCTTACCAGTAATAACTTATGTTGAGGAGAACATTCCTGTGAGAAGCGGCATTATTTGACATGTAAAATATATGCTGCATACTGTGTTCCATACATAGGGAAAGAGGCAGAAATTTCTGCCTTGAATTTCAAACCCTAAACCTCCTTCAACCTGAAGAACCTGTGCTGCTTCAGAGCAAGAGATTATCTTTATTATCCAATAAGAAGGTGATTAAAAGTATCAAAAGCAAACTCAGTTTACATGTGTAGCGAATGGGACCTGAGGTTCCTTGAGGTGATAAAATCCACAGAGGCAGAGGAGGCCTGTTTATAAGCAGCTTTATTCGAATAAAGGGAGCACACAGAGTGGGGGAGCCACTCAGTGAACTCAGCCAGTGTTTAGCCTAGCAGCTCTTTTATTCCCTAATACCAGCCGCAGGGTTCCCTCTCCCTTTCCCCATTGGCTAGGGTAGTCAGGAGGTACAGACTTTCCGTTCCGCCTACTTCATGTTCTCCTTAACATGTGCCCCCCCCTGTTACATACATCGCATGTTGCACAAAGCAATAATTATGCCTCCCCTGGGTGTGCAAGTAAATATTCATAAGCTTATTAAGCCTGCGTACTTTTTCTGTGGGGTCTTTTATACCTAGTTTGTTTACGGAAACTTGTGGTTTAACTGACAGACTGACTTAACAAGTTGCTTAGACTGAGGGGGGGGGGTATTGTTTGTGGTTTGACAAAAACAAGTATTCAAGAGCAGAATTTCCTTCAATTCCCCCCTTTTCCTTTTACAAAGTTTCTTTTTGGCAAACCCTAGATACCATAAGGCTGACTTGGTCTACGTGAGGGGTGTTATCTCGGGGGACAAGCTGAAGCCGCATGATCTGATGAGGCTTTGAATCCTCAGTAATAGCCATCACCTGCATACTTTTTACCACACGAGTGATAAGCTTATGGAGGCAAGGAATAAAGCAGGGGATACAAACAAGGCCAGCCACTACACAGAGGCCCATAAACAACATGCGCTTGAGCCAGGGGCCCCCGGGTAACCAAGAAAAGAAATCAAATTCCCAGCCCTTTCACGTTTGCACTGGCACATGTGCCAGTTTCCTAATTTCCTGAGTGATTTGCTTTACCACTTTTCCATTATCATCAATGTGCAGGCAGCAACTGGAATCATTTAATTTCCCACATACTCCTCCCTCCTCCGCTAGGAGGTAGTCCAAGACCACTCGATGTTGATAAATTGCAGTTCTCATTTGGGTTATTTGGTCAGCCAATAAATTTAGAGCCCGAGCAGTCTGGTTGGTAATGATTTCAACAACTGCTTGCAACCGGATAATTCGGTTTAAGTTATAAATTGGTTCTCGTGCCCCATGTATTGGTTCATTGGGATTCCAAGTTGCAGGGCCATAGTGCTGGATGATTCTTTCCGGGGGCCACTCATCCTTTTCCCAAGCCTGGCCACTCCCCCCAGCTAGGGAGGTTTCAACTGATCTTTTGCTCTTCCCAAGGTTATCGTAAACCCTTACCCCTAACTGGTTTCCTTGAGAGTCCCCAAGTAAGAAAAACAGGGGTCTAATATACCCTATATAACAAATACCATTCCAGTTAGCCGGTAGCCACCTGTATGCCTTGTGCCCACAAATCCAGTAATGACCCTTGGCTGCCTTAGTGCCATTCGGGAAAGGACCAAACCCCCGCCAGGGGTTTTGTCCTGAACTGACAGGGAAATCAAAATAGAGAGTGGTATTTTTGCCAAGTGGGCTTACATTTACCGCTCCCTGGACAAAGCATTTGAAGGCCCCATTTGTTTTGGTGCTATTGGAGCACAAGGGATCCTTTCCATCGCTGGACCAAAAATACCGAAGTGCTGCCTTAGTTTCATTTGCATAAAACCATCCCCATAGCTCTTGGTTGTATGGTCCTTTGTATTCCCTTACCCTATTGCTTAAGCTCCCACTCACTTTGTAGGGAGATAATGTGTAAGTGCATTTGCTTTTGCCAACACTGACACCTGTTGCCACCGTTCGATTAAGACAAAAGTGACCCATCCCGGGATACTGCACGTGCCATGGAGAACCTGGAGAATCCCAGGCTGGGGACTGGACTGTTACCTCAGACCTACTACTTATCAGCCAACGGGGCTCCAGAGGATAAGCCACCCATGGCCATGCATCCCTTCCTCCTGGTCCCCCACACACCCAGCACTCAGTTAAGTTGAAGGGCTTAGCTATTGCTTCGGCCCAGGTGAAGTAGCTATTACCTCCGGGGTCTTACAGGATAGGGGTGGAGCCCGGGGGATAATGTTACTGCTATATTTGCTAAAATTAGAGCCATTAACATTGTTTGAAAATTCTTACCCATCGGGAATCTCTTCAGGATGTTGGAATTTTTACCACAGTTTTTTTTTTTTTTTTACAAACCAGAGATGCTCCTGGGACCCTGTTATTATGACTATTTTTACAACAGAAACAACCCCAAATAAATGCCAAGATTATTGTTCCCACAATAAAAAGGGTGGGGAAATAATTTTCCAGTCCCAACATTAATGTCTTCTGAGAATTATCTTTGTTCCTGTTTCCTTCTCCTTGAGCTCAGAGGTCCAGTGCTGAGGCTTCAGCACAGCTTTAGCTCGAGTGTGGTGAGTCCAACTGTGTTCTGCAGTCTTGACTGAGGTCTCAGTAGTCAACAGGACTTGGAAGGGGCTGCACCACTTAGCAGTCAGAGGAGAGTCCTTCCATTCCTTTATTAAGACCCAGTCTCCAGGCTGTATCCGGTGGACTGGAAAGTCGAGTGGTAGACGTTGAGTCAATTGAGCTTCCTGTCAAAGAGAAGTGACATGGGACAGTACTCTGGCCACATATTTGTGTATATAGTGGTCAGTTATTTCCACATTAACCTGAGGTCCAGTCTGCCCTGGGTAGGGGATTCCGAACAGGATTTTAAATGGGGATAAACCCAAACCTTCTCGGGGTTTAGCCCTTATTCTGGCTAAGGCTAAAGGCAGAAGTCGTGTCCAGGGCATCTTGGTTTTTATTACCAATTTTAGCAGATGATTTTTAATTTCCCGATTCATCCTTTCCACTTTCCCTGAACTTTGTGGGTGCCATGGGGTGTGTAGGTCCCACTGGATCCCCAGTGCGGACACCACCCCCTGTAAAACTTTCCCAGTGAAATGTGTGCCTCAGTCAGAGTCAATAGCCCCAATTATACCATATCTGGGGATTAACTGATTAGGACCAGGATATAGCGGAGGCGTCCAACCCGGGGCATTTCACTAAAGTTTATCTGGCACCGCTGGAAAGGTCTAGTGGCCCAGGGGCTTTTCCCCAGGTGGCGCTTTTTTCATTACCTTTTTATTTACCTTTTGACATATAATACAATGGTTACAGGTTTGTTTTGCCACTGTATATATTCCAATACACCCGTAATGCCTTAAAACTGGTCACACAATGCTTGTGAACCCCAATGTGTTTGCCCATGTAATATTCCTAACACTTCCTTGGCTATTTGTTTATTTAACATTGGCCTTTTATTAGGTAACTTCCAATCCCCTTTTTCTGTTTTTACGTCCCCTAACTTTTGTATTTCTGCTTGTTCTTTAGGTGTGAAAATTAGAATTTTATTAACCACTATGGGTTTAGGTATGAGAGCTAGTATCTTTGTTTTGGTTTTCATGGCAGCCTGCTTTGCTTCTTTATCTGCCACACGGTTGCCCCTGGCTTCTTGGGTTTATTTTCTTGTATGTTCCAGGACATGGACTACTGCTATATGTTTGGGCTTTTGTAAAGTTTCCAATACCTGAGTAATTAGATACTCATGTACCAACTTCTTTCCCCTAGAGTAAATTAATCCCCTCTCCTGCCTGATTTTTCCAAATATATACACAACTCCAAAGGCATATCTGGAATCGGTGTAAATTGTCCCCTCCTGGTCTTATAATAACTGTAGTGCTTGTTTAAGAGCATATAGTTCACAACTTTGGGCAGACCAAGTACTAGGCAGCCTTCTTTTGTCCATTACACTATAAGTTTGTTCATCTATTACAGCATACCCACTATATTTCTTTTCATTTATACACCGGGAGGATTCATTTTTGTCCCAGAAGACTTGGATTTTGACAAGTAAAATTTTTTACATCTATTTGTAAACTCTCTAGTTCTGTCTGTCACTTGTTTTTTTAAGAATCATTTCTGAGTCAGACTGCGCTTCCTGTTTTCTCACTGGGGCAGTCAGCACTGCTATAGTTCCGTCTATTCCGCCTATTCTCCCTCCCGTATTGGAATCCTCCTGTACTCTCTCTCCCACAGCCCTCTGGTTGTTTCCTTCATCCTCTTCCTCGTTTCCCTGGTTCTGAGAATAAGGAGGAGGAGATAATTTAAAGGATTCCATTCCTGTCCCTGACTTTTACTTAAGACACAGACTTACATTTTTTTCCCACCCAGCAGGCAACACACTCAGTTTCCTCTGGGTTAAAAGGTCTCTTGTTGTTTACATATGAGTGTAAATGTTGCCAAAGTCAGTCCTTAAAAGCCCCATATTTTGGCCACCAAATGGAACTCCGTGGAATCAACGGTTTTTTAGTCCATTCAATGACACAATATTGAATCATTTTCTTTTTCTTCCTTTTTTTTTCTTAGTTCTACTCATATTTCTCCACTATTTAAGTATTAACCCCAAAGGACTGTCAGGGGGTATACTCGGGACGTCCTTGACATCCTTCTCCTTTTTCCTAGGCACCAAATTTCCCATTTTCCCTATATCTGGAAGTCCAACTTCCTCTTCACTTAGGGAAATTTCCTCTTACCTGGGAGTCCAACTCCCTGTTACCTGGCAATCCAATTCCCTTTTCCCTTGGGAGTCCAACTCCCTTTTGCCTGGAAATCCAATTCTCTTTTCCCTTGGGAGTCCAACTCCCTTTTACCTGGGAATCCAATTCC